>WUAM01000107.1:6598853-6622534 GCA_024336885.1 Actenoides hombroni | reverse complement strand
GTGCTGGAGAGGCCATTTTCCCGCTCTGGCCTCACTGCAGCCGCCCCCTGAAGCAGGCCGAGAACAGGCGCCCCCAGGCCTGGCCAGGCCGCCCCTTGCACAGGGCCCTGCCTGGGCCCGTACCCAACAGCCCCCTGCCTGGGGCAGGTGGATATCCCGGCTGGGACCCCTCCCAGCTGCCTGGGCCAGCACCTTCCTGGGATAGTTAACCCGAACCAAACCCGGGAGAACCAGGACAAACAAGGTTGAAAAAACCCAAGGTTTCTGTTACAAAATAAAATCTTCACCAAGCACTTCAGTTTCACACCTAATTAAAAGATTTATATGCCCTAAAGGACAAATGTACAAGCAGAACAACAAACTCAAGCTCTGAAAAATCTTCATTCTTTTGTGGCTTGTGCAAACAGCAAAAGAAATGCTTTTCTTTTACCTTTCTGACTACTTGTCTCCCATTCTCCATCTTGTGTCAAGAAAAGATGACAACTTGGGTGCAGCGGTTAGGAAAGCAATTGCTTTTCATGTTTTCACTGCAGTGTACTCTACATAATTTCTGGGGTCTTCTCCATTGCCAAAAGAATGTACTTGGAGATCGTGACAACACTGCAGCCTTTTTTCTTCTGTCAAGCACATCTGAGTTATCAAAAAAAAGATTTGAGATTATAACAGTCTGGAAAAGAAAATGAAAGCTTTACAGAGAAGCAGATGCTACAGCATTATATATTCCAACTGTACACTGTGCTATGCATGGCCAGCTGTAGCAGGAAAACTGCTTATTTTAATGTTACACATTGGTCTTCTGTGTAGTGTCACAGCATCACAACATCTGGCTATCCCCCTCTGCACTATTTGCTATAGCCACCTCATATGCCTGCTTATTGACATTCTCTGCTCTCTGGAAGTAGCTTTTGCTAAGGGAATATGCATCTTTTTCTGTTTGTTTACAGGCACTATATACTTCATAACCACAGTTGCCCCTCAGCACAATTCAATTTTCTCAAATAACCTTAGTGCTTGAGCTACCAGTTACTGTAGGGATCATTTTCACTGTTTATTGAAAAATAAAAAAATACTTGATGTTAAACCATAATATTTTGAGCAAGCGTTACAGTGGGAAAAGCTCTACATATGAAGGCACGTAGGAAGGAGAGTTTATCCATTGTTTTCAACAGTTGTGAGGCAGTGAATCTGCTATCTTTTTCTGCTGTAGCATTATGCATAACCCTGCACAACCTTGAAACAGTTGATATTTATAAATTCGAATTCCATCCATGCCTGGATAAGGGTAATGGAAATTTTCTCGGTTGCATTATGATCTTAAATAGGAATTTGAACCAAGCCTTATTTAAATAAGATGAAGAAAACCACATATTAATTTTGTCTTGAAATTTCTCATCATCTTGTTCATAATCGTACAATCTTTTTAAAGATTATCATGTATAGGTATTATAACCTAGAAAACAAATAGTACAAAAAGCTTTTCTATTAAAAAAAATGGGATCGTTAGCCCTGCATATGAAAGAAAAACTTTTTATTATACTTGGCACCAAGCATCAGATTGGATTATTATAATAATGTTTAAAAATTATATCCTGCCCGCTTTACTCTTCAGAAGTACATAATTCTGCCAAATGAAAACTTTTCTGATAAGGGATGCTAAGAGCAGGCACCTCCTCTAGCAGGTCTGTCCCAGGACCCACTCCTTGCCCAGCTGCTGGAGCCTAGCCCAGTGCCATAAGGAATCTGGGGGCTTTGCCCAGGCTGAGGGACATGGCAGCTGCTGCTTTCCCATTTGCAGGTTCAACCTGTAGTGAAGCTGAGCAGGTATCCAGTAGTGCTCTCATATCCACTCACACTGGTACCCCCCCAGTAGGTAGCACTTAGCCCTTGCAGCACTCACACACACTGGGTAGGAGAGCGAGGTTATGCAGAGAGATAGTTAAGAAAGTCTTTAACAAGAATATAGCAGAGACAGACTGTGATGATCAGGCACAGGGCTTTGTCAGACAAACATAGTGACTGGCCCCGTTTTACACATGACCAGTCCCTTTTATTCCCCTGTTTATTTCTCCTTTGTTCCTCCCCCATTCCCTTTCCCAGCATGTTCCCTCATCAGTTTGCCTAATCCTGCCAAGCACCTTCTACAATATTTTGAACCCTCAGGTCTCCATCCTTACTGGCTGGAACACCAATGAATTCCATGCAGTTTTTTGATAGCTCATCAATTAGTGTGATTGACAAGCTTTATTTCTTGGTTTTATCTCTGTTATGTTTGCCTGTCAGGTTTGTGTCATTCTGTCTATGGTTTACCTGTTTTTCCTTATTATCCCATTTGACAAGGTCATCAATCAGATAATTTTACTGAAATAAACATTTCCACATCCCAAATGAAGCAAGCTAATAACTGGTCTGTTCATGTGCTTTCACTGTCGCTGACCTCTGGAATCCAAGCATCATGAAGGAAAATGCTGGTCCGTTCAAATGTCAAGAATCAAAAATGGGATCATGGAAAGGAACACGGAAATGGGATCTATGGTATGAAATCCTGTGAATGAGAATAGACATGAGCAGGGAGCTGGTGAGGGTGAGAACTGAGATAGGCTGTAGAGGAAGAAAGATGACTGAATTCAGAGTAAGGAGAAGCAAGAGGAATGACAATGTCAGGATATAGTACCTGTAACCTTCAGATTACAGTGAGAATCCCTCCAGATCCCCCAGTGAAACCCAGCACTCAGATGTCCTCCATCAGCAGTGAAGATGTGTGAAATCTTCTAGCAGCTTGTGTAGCTCATGACTGCCACAGGATTGATATAGTCGGATAATGAAAGCCCCTAACACTACATCTGCTCTGTCAGCTCAAAGGCCAGAGGCCTGTGTTGAGGATTTAAAGACTCCAGCGCTCTTGATGAGCTGGTTTTAGATATGATGGAAAGCTTTTCTGTTCCTTGTTTGAATATATATCCAAAATGTATGCATTACACTGACTGATAATAGTGTAAACAACAAATATAAATAAAATAAATCCTTCTGTACCAACCATACATACAAGCTTACTCATAAAATCAAATTTAAAGCAATAGAAAAATAGAGATAATGTCCACAACTAAAATTTAATCTCACAATGTGTATCTGTTATTAAACTACTTGCTCTTGGCAATTGATGTTCCCTCCTTCACTTCAGAAAATCACTGTTATTCACAAGACCTTTACAGATAATGTACTAACATTGCATAGTCACATACGCTCTTTATACCATCTATTTATTTTTTTATTGAATATGTACTGAATGGAAGAAGGAGCGTCAGAAATAAAAATCAGGCAGCTGTATCTGCACTGCAGATCTGGATTAGATGTTACTCTTTTCCTTGGCAATCCTGTGAAAAAGTTTTGTTCCAAACTTTACAATCACTTTTTAAAGGCTTTCCTTTGCTAGTTCTGAAATATTTGTTTTGTATGTTTTTCCACTACAGATCTGAAGCTAAATTCCTGAGTATTTAGAAGAAACAGAGAATTCAGTAGAGTTCGCATCTTGAGTGTGCACAGAATTAAGCTCTGCCAAGCACACTGAAGAACAGGAGGTTACAGACACCCCAAACTGGGCACACAAAACTAGTGAATACATTTAAGCTTCATCTCTCTGCATGGCTATTACCCATCTGTAAAACGAAGATAATAAAATCCTTTAACCTTATGAGGAATTTCTGAATATAAAGTAATGCCTGACATTATTTTAATGAGTTCCATTTAAAAAATAGCACAGAAAAAAAAATCAATAATTTCTGCTTAAAATGTGCAGTCTGGATAGTTTGAAGTCAATAAGGCACATTCACACACTGAACAAGGACAGGAGAAGGAAAAACTGAATACTCCTAATTAAGGAAGTCCTGTTCCTGACAAAATGAGTCCCATGTAAAAAATACTCTGTGATGAAGTAATTAAAGACCATTATAATGCATATGCCCAAGGAAGCCAAATGAAGGTTGCATGGGCAACTTTAATTCTACTGTTTTCTAATTTGAGTGCTTGACATGGTGACCTTAATTTTTATTTTTTTAATATAATTTTCTGAGTATAATCATAATTACTTGAGTAGGAAGATATATAAGAGTTACACAAGATTTTCAGATGTGACATGAAAGCAATGGGCCATAGACAACAAAGAAGAGAGCCTTGAAGCTGGCAGGCTTCAAAGCCACCTGTTCTTTGAGTGTTTATGACAATGACATATGAAATATTTACTAACTTTTCTTTCCCAACCACATCACACTTATTCAGACTCGAGAAGCTCCATCTGTAAGTAGAATTCAAGTCCACTAACACAACAAGGCTCTTTCTGAGGAGAGAATAGTTGCAGTTCATTGCCATTTTTCGTTACCTTGTAAAAATCATGGGACATTGACAAAGCTTCTACTTGTGACTAGGAGTGCTCCTCAGTAGTGTTAATGATGACTGGATCTTACAGGGGAGGAACTTCCATGAACTCATGATTCAAATCACATCTTCTTTTCTAGTATTGTAGAGTTTTCTGTCTCACCAGGAAAATGTGATCTTACTGCAAAAAAGGGAGATGGAAAGAATGGTCAGGCCAATTTTAGAGGCTGCTATTTTTCCAGTAATACAAAAAGAAAAAAAACAATGTATTTTTTCAAGCTAACAAAATATTATTTTGTGGTAGAATAGTCAAAAAACCACACTTATGCCACTCTGTATTGCTTAAAGTTCAGATGAGGCTTTAGAAAGAAGCAGTTTTATAATGGAGGAGTCTCAAAGCTATTTCTCACGTGTCTGGTATTTACAATACTTTATATATTTCTAGCACCTTCAAATGCCAACAGCATACTGGGTTTTTTCCACTTGTTTCAGAAACGTACAGCCTATATTAATTAAGGATCAAGCCTAATGCTGATTCCTGGCACACCACTGCTATCTCCAGACAAACTGAGAGGATCATACAGCCTATAAAACAAAAGGCTGTGCCACATGTTCTCCAAGGCAAGTCAGCACATGGCAGTGTAAACAGTTGTGCCAAGCCTAGGTGGTACTGTACATTATATGAGGAGAAGCCTGTACTCCTGTACTTCCTCTTGGGGTATTAAATATACTTAAACCAGATATTCCTCCTTCCCTATTCCCCAGTCCCCAGCCTGCCCACCCCCCTGGGGGCAATTCAGAAAAAGAGTGTTTCTTTTGGCTATAGCACCAGATTATGCCACCTTGGAACTCAAAGAAAAACTGATTGAGAACTACAGAACCATGAAAAAACCCCATTCCTTTAATTACTATGATTCATCCTTTACAAATTCTCTGCACTGAAGTAAACACAGATTCTTGTACAATAAATAGTACCCTCAACAGGAAACCAGAAGGGCTACTACAAATGTTACAGAATGGAAGTCATGTACCTGTTGGATCTGGCAGAAGGAGAATCCAGATTTGAAATGGGATGAACACATTCTAACCAGGCACAAATCCAACTCCAAGCAGCACCTAAAACTTAATGTTCACACTTGAATTAACATCTGTTTGCAATATGTGTCACCTAAGAGTTCTGTAGCCTAAGATTAATATTTAGATCAGCAGATACTGCCAGTGTAGGAGGATTCCCTAAAAAAACCTGACAGTATACACTGATGAGAATATTGTACTTGAACATCCACATCTGTCCTGGTTTTAGAAACTGAGAAAGAGGACTTGGAAAATACCCCAATTATTACAGAAAAGGTATAAAAAATGTTAAGACCCCAATGTAGTTACATACTTATATGTGTCAATGCAGACATAAATTTAGGTCTTCCAGGTTTGGACAAAATTTAAATGCAAAAGAGATCTTGAATCTCCCCCAAGTAGCTAAATATTACTGAGACATTCCCCTTTCATTTTCCTCTTCAGGAAAAGGACAGATGTGGCTTTCAAACCTAAACAGTCTCAAGCTGTTTAGAAAGTTCTCCCAGTCTCTGTGAAATACATTTATCGTCACAATGGAAACCTTAGTAGATATATCCTAAAAAATGAAACAAACCAAAACAAGCCATGCTATTTTAACTCCTGCCCAACAAAGTCCACCCCAATCCATGTCTGAGATACACAGAGAAAATGCAGTAACTGCTAACGACACCTTAACTGCAGCATGCCCATTTCATTCAGTAGATCATAGTGAGCAATTTTTGATTTTGCACTGCATGAAAGAAAATAACAGATGCCTTAAGATGCTGTTAATTAATCTCCTAATATTAATCTGATTCTCCTCATGAGCAGTGTGAACAAGGTAGAAAATGACTGGACAAAAAGCCAGAGTGTTTAAAGAGATAATCCTGGCTTTGTAAATAACTCAGTGAATGGCCATAAGCACTTCTATTAACCTCTTTACAACTCAGCTTCCCCATCATTTTAAAGATACCAGAATACTTACTCGCCTGCCTTTTACACCTGCAGTCAGGCTTTGAAAACATAATGTTGCAACATAAGTTACAATTGTTTTGAATTTCCTGTTTCCTACTCAGGAAAACTCTTTTTTTTCTATAATGCTAAAAATTATATGAGAATAACTGAAGACTCAGGAACACAACTGATTTTATCTCAGTGAAATCATACATGAAGAAGCGACTCATATCAAAGTCACATAGTACAGTTTGTGAATTAAAAAGTAATGCAATTAAAACTGTCAAGAAAGTGAGAAGAATGCAGTTTTCAGAGTATCCTCAAGCAAAAAGCACACAATAGACTGCAGACAGTTTTCAAACCTTGGGGTGACTATCAGCATGGCAATGTGAAGTGTTGCTCACAGTCTTCAAAAACAAACTTCCCACCTATTTGTGTATTTCTTGCAGACTGCTCTTTCTGAGGAAGGTTTCTTTATAGTAGTACAGTACAGAAACTTTACAATGACTGGTAATTAATTCAAATTGTCTTAATTAGGAACACTATCGTGTATATTGAAAACTAGCTAAAAGGATGTAAACAGAAATAGTACTAAAACCTGAAAAAGGGAAAAAAGGTCTTTCTGCTTTGTGTGAGGACTGATACCGGATGTTGTATCATTTAATACTTAAAGTCCTAGAATAAAGAGCAACTAACATGTTAGTGACATTTATAATTGATACCAACCTGCAAAGCTATGTGATCATTACTGAAGGTGTAAAAATTGTAAAAATCTCAATTCTAGAATGAGAATTTTTTTAGAAATAGTAACTTATAAAGTGTCAGATATGACTCAGATAAGATGGGATCCACATAATACTAGTTGCTTCCACTTGATCTTTCTCTCGTTTATCACTCCTGACATACAAGGAATCCTAGGTTTACTTTAGCAGAAACCAGTTGACAAAGATATCTTTAAAAAAATAAAACCGCAAAAAAATCTCTCATGTGTTTTCCATTATGGTTGCAGCATTGAATCTTGCTGATAATAGTCCGCTAGATCAGACTGGCTAAATCACCTTAGTTACGCCTTTTATACCTTTGCTTATCATCTTTTTCAAGGATGATACATATCTAACTCTTCCTGGTTACACAAACCACTCAGTTATGTCAAATTTCATCAAAAAATATTACCTCAGCGTGATTACACTATTAGAATTTAATTTTGCACTTATTAGTCAAAATTAATTCTAGCAAGCAAAATATGTACTACATCGTCAAAAATATAATTCCTCATTTTTCATTTTGTAATAAATAAAGGTACTATGTGCTTTTTATGTGTATATACTATTCAATTAATTTATGTATAGTGAACTACTTTGATCTCCAATTCTTTTGCTGAAAAATGAATAAAATTATACAGGGTCACTAAGTATATTTACAGTCGTCTCTGAAAATAACAATGAGATTCAAATTAGAAATGCAAATGAGCAAAACTAATTAGATGATGGCATGGATACTTTCTAAGGTCTTGTGTACATAATAAAATAATATTATGTACTTCAGGCTGACAAGTGCAAATGGAGTTGCTCAGGGCCTAAGTCTAAATGTGTCTTTGCCATCACGTGAGAACACACAGCTTAAATAATAGTGGTGTTACTAGTACAAACTACCTCACAACGACAGGAGTCTCTCCTTTGTAAGGTGGCTAGTAGGGGATAGGGCACTGGACTATGGAAAAGAATTGTGAGATTCTTGAGATGGATTTAATTATTTTTTTCCCTGCCCGCTTCTGGTCCCTAAGAAGTCTATCTAAGAGCAGTATCTGCTTTTCAATTCCTTTCCTAGGCTTGGATCGTAAAAAGGAGAATTTGTCGAGAACCAAGAAAAAGGACATCAGTTAAACTAGCATGTACTGGGTTTATGTCTAATTTCCTATGCTTATTCACACATTATAAATTATACATACATAATTAAACCACAGAGCATCAGGTATAATGGAAATACTGTTAAGGATGAGACTGTAAGACAAAAACCTTAAAAACTGCATACATAATTTCAAGACGAGTCTAGTGACTTAGCAGAATAGTCTAGTGGCAATGGCATAATACAGTGTGTCATGTAAGTTTATCCACTCAATTCCATGTTTTGGTTTCCATTTTGAAGACCTTTTAAAGATCATTTCATTTTCAAAACAAGCCTAGCTCACCAACAATCAATTACATATTTTGTGTTTGCTTTTGACCAGAGTTTTGAACTCTGAGAGAATTTTATTTCCTCTGTGGCAAAGCAGGTAATCAATTAAAGCATATATTTCATCTGTGCTCAACAGCAACAAAAAAAGATTGATTTTGACATATTTAAAATTAAGCTCAGAGAAACAAATTCGAAAAACATTATCTGGAGTTCTGTTTTGTACAAGCTGCTCTTTCTCAAAGATTCTTTTATCTTGCATAACCATAAGCTGATAGGTTTGTTTCAAAGGGTTTGTTTTTTTCTTTGTTTTTGTTTTTTTCAGAAGGCCTTTTACTTTTTCTTCTTCCTTATTCATAATTTTTCCAGTGACATAATAAACAATAAAGTCTCAAATTGCTATTTTATTCACTGCCATAACATTATGGCCTCACATACTGTTTCATCATAGCTATCTCAAGATAGATAATTTGTCAGGAAAGAGTCACCAGGAAGAGAATATCCCTAGCACAGCACTGCTGCATGATGCCACCTGAGGAGATATGCACTTTACCATAAAAGCAGTTACACTACAACAAACAATCTTTAGTTTTGTCCCCCATTCTTTAATTTATATGCAAAATACTTGCAACTTTTTATAGCTACAAAGCTATCTTACAGTAATCTCTAGAAATATCAGCGTTTAAAGACGCAAGAAATTGCACCTGAGTAGTGGATTGGACATGTTGGACTCTTCAGAAGTGTCTTTCAGAAATGCAAGTTTAAATGAACTCTGGTTTTGATATTACTATGCTATATGTGATAGCATCATTGCCCACAATAAAAGATGTGAAAACACCACTCACTAATAAGAAGCCTGCTATATTTATGCTAAGATTCAGATTTATTTTTTTTTTCCCCATAAAAATCAGATGTAAGTACCTGAACACACTGATTCAGCAGTGACATATGTTATTTACTTAATATTGTTAATGAACATTTAATGCCTGAATGGAACTGGATTCAATGACACTGTATGAATTTTTACTTCTCTAAACTGTAACAAAATATCAATGACAGGAATATTTCCTAAAAGAATTATAAAATATGTATCTGAAATTTACATAGTATAATATTGTGCATTCATTTAAATCAAATATCTATCTATCTATCAAAAGAGTTCTTCAAAGAAACAAGGCTTGTTTATAACTTTCCATAAGTTTAAGAAACTGACATTAAAGAAAAGCTAAGTCCTCATATTTTGAAATATTCCAGCAGCTTATTTAAAGAATTTTGACAACTAATCTGCTGAGGGTGGTTTCCAGTATAAACTGAAAGAAAGCCTGGCAGTTCTCCTGTTCTAGTTCTTAAACAAGACCACTTCAACTCTTTACAGACCCAGTAATCCAAATCTGGATACATCTCAGCATCACAAACAGGATTAAAATGTAACAACTAGCCTTTAAGATAGTTATATGAGACTCTCACTACATAAGGAGGCTACGTTATCTCATTAACTATAACAAGATGTCTGTTACCCAGACCATCAGCATTTAGGGTTTCCATATACAAGGTGGCTGGTTAATAACAGTCCTTAGAGATGACCTTAGCTAACAATACAACAGTTTAGCCTTCTGCTAGTCTAAGTAGAGAAAATGGCACTATGATTTATAAGATTAAGGACTGAATATTGTTTCACTCAAAATCTTGTTTCGAAGGCTTTTTTAATGAGAAATTTTATGAGAAATTCTTTGACATTTTTTTTTCAGGTGAATAAAATTTTACCAGGAGGATTCTTTTGAGTAACCATCAGCACTATAAATCCCCTTTTAGCCCTAACTTCTGGAGAAAATTAATATGAACTTTTAGAAAAATATCTTCCATAATTTTCAGTGAACTACCAACCTGGTGCCGTGTAAACGACATCTCTACAACATCACACTTTACAAGAGTACTTCCTCCTCAACGCTCATTCAGCTTGGTGACTGAAACCTTGATGTTCAGCATACTCTGAGGTAAAGACCTTCACATTAGTGTATCTACATCAAAACTCACATATCATTAAGCAACTAAATGGACTATTGCTAACACTACGTTTAATCATGAGCAATGTGTTTTTCCTGTTAGAATAAGGATACCTGTCTTTAAAAAGCTTTCTTGGATTCACAGTTCTGAAGCAATATCTAAAAACATTGCACAAATGAATCTTATGTATTTCTTATATAGCCTTATAAAGCAAGTCAATAAACAAGTGACTAGAATCATGACTAATTTTTAATATCTTGTTTCAGCAATACTGATCATCTACTGTTACTAAAAACACAACAAAATAACCCCCCACAAAACCTGAAAGGGTAAGTTTGCTGGATGAGGCAGAGTGTGGTGGCTTAAACAAGGGCCACACAGCTTCATTTCAATACTTCACCTGAAAATTCATGACATATCCTTTCTTGGGAGATCCCTTTATCAGGACATGGTTAAAAAATAAATCACTTATAAAGCATCTATGATTTCTATCTATACATATAACCTTTTACCTTCCCTTAAAAGACAACAGAGTAGGTTTAACTTGATTTCTTCTTGATAATCCTTGTGAGCTTTTGCACATAACCCTGTTTTTTTTCCTAGGTGTTGGCAAGGAGTTTAATTATTTTCATAAATTAAGTCATATTGACAACACTATCATTTTCTTGCTGTTCCTTTTTCAACTTTCCCTTATAGCAAAAAAAAAAAAAGATTATTTTCCCATTTTTCTGAAGCCTTTCTTGTTATCTTTGAGTGATAAACAGTCAACCTCAGATTGTTTCAGTCATACTTTGGAAACCTTTAAATCAATTTTATCTGATTTAGCCCATTCAAAAAACAATTTGTTCAAGTACACAAATCCATCTGTCTTTAGTCTGATACAAAATATTTGTTGTTGATAATAAAAGTGCTACACATATTAAGAATGTCCAACTGCTTAAATTGGAGAAGACTGAATGAGAGAATATTTATTAGTTTTGTTGGCATTATCTTTCAAAGAGCTTTCCTGGACCACTGAGCAGCAGACCACTTTCCTTAGTTTGCATTTTACTGTAGTGTACTCAGAGAATTATTTATTATCTTTTATGTATCCTGGTAGCTATATTTCATTTTGTGCTTTGGCATCTCTCTGACTTTCTCCATGCATGCTCTTAAAGCAGAGAGAATTCAAACATCAACAAGGGTTTTATTATTTCTATAGAGTCTGCTTGTGTTTAGGTGGTAGTAGGGGGAATAGCTACAAATGAGGTGGGACAGAAAACAGGTAAATTGGCTCTATTCATCACATAAAATTCTCTTACCCTCTGAAACAAGATCTAGCTGCATCTGAGCTGTTTACTGTGAATGGTCCTTGGCCAGTGCTTAACCATGACCTCTGCATGACCGTGATTTGTGACAAGGGCCACTGTCCCAGGCTAGAACTATGGCAGGAATAGCAATTACAGAGATCTGGGTTTATGTAGGTCACCATGCACGAGTGCTCTGAACCATGTGCCCTCTGTTTATTAGTGCTGAAACAAGTATTTACTTTCTTATAAGGATGCTTATTACAATATTTAGTCAAAGAAAATAAAAATTGAGATTATAAAATCCTTTTTTGGGTTTTTTTTTAACTCATCAGGCATTACACCTTGCAAGAAGGAAAAAGAACCATTTGGAAGGTCTCTGATTGTGTACTGTATTAGCAAATCTGCACTGGTAGATTACAGGAGATCTAAGACTTATTCTTGAAAACCAAGGCTGAATGGCACAAAACTACTCATTATTTCCAGGTTCAATTTACAAAATTGCTTATTCTACAGACTGAGAACAGGGTAGGCTATTCACCTTTTGCATCTTAAATCAAACTGTACATTCTGAAGGACCTTTCAAGGAAAGAAAAAAAATAAAAATTATACATTTAACTTCAGACACTTACTAAGTAATGAGAAACAAGACTACTGTAACACACTTCTGGTTTGCTTCCCTGTCCTTTTATGGAAGAAACTCTGCAGTTAGAGAAAAATAAATAAACAGAAACAAAAAGCATAAGGATGCAAGCTCTTGCATCCAGAGTACAGCAACCCCAGCATTGGCATTAGACTTCCACCAGAACAGTTTAAAAGCAGAATGGGCTCTATATAATGCAGTTTATAAAAAGTCTGGCTTTTATCATTACATAACTCATAGATAAATATAAACTAGTCTTGGACTTCAACTTTAGGGGAAAACTAACAAAAAAGAGGAAAAAAAAACCAAGAAAAGGAAAACTCAGTATCCCAAAAGTTAATGTAAAAGTTACATTGAAGGAAATGGGTAAAATCCATAGTGTCCATTCAGTTTGGTCTATGGTCTCAGCTATCACTGAATAGACTACTGTAGCCCTACCACATTAGAATAGACAATTTCAGCTGAAAGAGACCTGTGATGATCATCTAGTCCAACTGCTGACCACTGAAGCCATCAATGTTTCATTAGGTACTCCAAAAATCACTAGCTGTCTGAGTTTCAGCTAGGCAAACCCAGATGATACACAAGTTTGTGCCACTGGTCATATGGAAAATACAGATTCATACTGCTGATAACACTGAGCTGGATATCTACCTCATTCCTAAATCTCAACAAGGTTTGAAAACTATGGAGAGAGTACATTTCATGTCTTCCACACCAGTGTCCTCCTACACTCTCCCCTCTCCTCTGCGAAGTCAGAATTTAAGGGTCTGTTCAAAATCAGTATCAAGGGAATTCTCAAGCCTAGTAGCAGGGAGAAATCTTTTGTTTGGTTGGTTTATTGCCAAGAAGAAAAAAAGAAAACATTCATTGTATTAGGTCACAAGAATTTTCACAGTGGTGCTTTCCAAAGTGGGATAAATACCTCTGCATGCTCAGGAATGCATCTTGTCTTTTGAGTGTTTTGATGCCTCTTTCTCATGACTATCTTCAAAGGCTCTCCAGTGAGCTGCTTGACTTCTGTGAACTCTACATAAGTTTTCTGGGGAGTGGATAGGGGAGTATGAGCACCAAACATAAATTTTAGAAAACAGTTGGACATCTAGAATTAAGTTTTGTAATGCAGAGTGTTTCACTATCATTGTCCTTTGTATGAACCTAGTCCATAGCACCTAAATACTTGATTTGCATAGATACAGGTTTATAAATGGAAAAAAATGCAGGCACAAATTGAGGCAAGCTTGAAATTGTCTGAAAATTGCTCAGTATCAGTAGAAGTTAGACTGAGACAAAGAAAGTGACTGTAGGAAAGAAAACAGAATGGAAGCATATGCTCCAAGTGCATCAAGAAAGACAGACATAAAGATGCTAAAGGAAGAGAACTTAGTTAAAAAGAAAAAGCAATAGGGGAAAAAAAAACCCCACAACTGAAAAAAGAAAAAAAAGTTTTAATAAGTTAGGCAAACGTGATTGAAAATGGTGTTAATTATGCCTAGCATCATAAATGGCAATTAAAAAAAAAGGCAGAAACAGGGGATGCAATAGAGTTGTTTTAAGTTGTTAGTGTAGCAGAAACTGCAGCGCATCCCATCATCTAGGAACAATTACCAGCTGTTGCCATCAGGGAAATCACCCTTTCTTCACTATTCTACTGTACAAAACCTATGTCCAAAGCAACCAGCTGTGATTAAGAGAGTGAATGGAACTCAGAATATATAAGTTCCATTCTTTTTAAGTTCTTTTTCACTAATTAGAATCCTATCAGTTGTTTTCCTTCCTCCAATACCTTTCCCAGCCATTTCTTCCCTAATCTCCAGGTACATCCCACCTGCCTAACTACTAGGATTACAGTTTATTCCGTGTAAAATGTTTTGGACTGATTTCTAAAAACTATACATAGGGACAGTTACACAAAACAGACTTACCTTTGGGAAATTGTTCTGGTTTATGTCAGGTAAAAATATATTTCTACTGACTGGACAGAAGAGAAATGGAGAGGGCAGACTGTGGCAGAGGATAATCTACATTCTGGAACTGACACGGACCTTGACAAGAGTAGAAACTGTATTTACTCCTAGTTTTAATAAATGAAAGTCCTTTTGAGGACTATGATCTATGATGGTATTTTAACCATTACTCAGCAAGATATAGAAGACATAACAACATAGGGCAGGATGTCACTGATATAATCAAGTACCACTAAAACCATGATGATTTGACATTAAATACAATTAGGAGGGGACATTTTTATGCTGCTGCTTTTTTTGCTGTTATTGTTAGTTTAATAATCTCATCTTTGATAGGCATTTTTACTCATACAGACTTTATGTCTCTCTGCTGCTGAGCGAGAATCTGACATTCAGACACAGATCCAGTCTCCTGCATTTTCATCTAATGGAGACAAACCTAATATAGTTAAACAGTAGGCTGCCAGCAGCCCTTTCAGATCAATTTGTGATCTCATATGGCATTATCTTAAAGAAGATAGATTTGTATTCTTTCATTAAATCTACCTTCTAAGACTAACAGGTTGGGGTTTTTCTGTGTACATAGATATATATACATATACATAGAGGCTTAGCACAGAATGGCTACAAAAAAGTTTCTTAAGTAGGAGGGGACTGCATTTGAAGATTTATTTACATAATCATGAGAGATTGTGAGAGCTAGGCAAAAAAATCAATAAAAACTTCCCCCACAAAAAAATCCCACATAAATAAGCCTGAAAAGACTACTGTTTACATTTTTATTTACACTAGAGGTAAATTATTACTACTTATGTGTAATAATGCATATAGCAGGTGACAGCCACACCTTGCAGATGAAAAAAGGAACACTGATAAACACATGCAAGAAAAAAGTGAAACACGCAGGATTATGAAAAGTTCTTAGATACAAGAATAAGCCTGTGAGACAAAAGAAATAGGTTGACTATCCAGGGACCTTTAGGTACAACAAAACTCACTGAGAGATTAAACTCTGAATCTCAGACTAGCAAGAGTCAGTCTGCTCCTAAAAAGCAATTTAGAGTATTCTGATTGCTCAGAGAGGAATTAGTCAGGCATCCAGGGATTTTTAGAGCATAGCTATGGGCTTGGGCAATGATGTAAAGCTGCCTATATTGCCTCTGCAGCTCCTACACCTTCCCTTCTGCCAAAGAATTTCTCAACCAGTTACAAACTACTCACCTGAAAAACCTACAATCCATTCCCATTTCTAGCATAGATTTGCTCTATGACTGTGAACTTCTGGGTCTACGGGGTGTGTGTAAATGGCAGAAAATGGGAGCATTTCACAGCTGCCAGGTTTAGAAGCATCCTGGGAGGTAGGGTGGGATAGTACTGACCTGTTGTCCCCTTGTCCTTAACATTCAGCGTGACGCTCCAGAAGGAAACACAAGCACACAAGCATGAAGAAGTCCAGGGTCGCTGTGATGGTGGGGATATCTGGGTGTGCTGGCTCTACAGTCTTTCGTCACAACCTCAAGGCCATAATTCAGTGCACACATTTTGGGGCAGTTCCCAGCCCTTTGCTGATCTCAGACACTACTTTTTGATAGTGCACCATATCTTTGCTACACTGACACAGCAACAATGTGAACGGGATCGGTGAACCAGCCTGACAGAAAAATGCTCACTTTGTCTAATCTGTCTTAAAATTAGAGCATGTCCTTGATCAGCCAAAAAAACCCAACACTGTGACAGCTCAGCCAGGGATGGAATAAGGTGTTTACAGGTCAGGGTTGGAAAAAGAGCAAACCTAAGAGACCTTAAGCTATCTGAAAACTTGTTGCCACAAAACACCCAAGTGCCTCCCCAGAGCCTGTTTTCCTCAGACATTACGCTGTTTCAAGTTCCTAGGTTTTACCCAATGGACAAAATGTCACATTAATAGGAAGGAAATAATGCAGAGACACTGACAGTAATCTGTCACAAAGTGGGGTTTGTTTGACAGGTTACAATTTCTTTTTTTATCACCAGACATCTATTGGAAGAGAACAGAATATTTCAGTTGGAAGGCACCTGCAGTGATCATCCAGTCCAACCTCCTGAGCAATTCAGGGCTGACCAAAAGTTGAACAATGTTATTAAGGGCATTGTCCCCATACTGTGTGGGATATTTTCACAATTCCCACAACATGCCTCTATACATTTTTGAAACGCAAGTATGAAAAAAAAAGGACAAAAAGTTAAATTTTTCAGGATGATGAACAGGATTTACTGACTCTTCAGATGCTTAAAACCCTCATCTAAATTTATTTCAGCTGCACAAAGATACCAGTAACACCAACAGTGATGTGAATGACACTGGATCTACAGAAGAATTGTGCCCTCCTATCCAGTTAGTAACTAAAGTGGATTTACTGTGTTATATATAAACTGATTTTGGCACTTGCATTGTTTTAACAATATCCTAATTCCATCTAGCCACATGATACTCAGGCTAGAAAGATGTAATTGTTCATCTCTAAATCACTCCTGGTAATATGATATATTTAGAGAGCAATTTTGGTTTTGGACTTTATTTAACATCACATTTTTTCTTTCAGGTACTCCAAGAGTAGTTATATCAGACAAGAACCAATATATAAGCAAAACTTTTCTCTTTATGCTGCAAGTTTTCTAAAAAAACCCTATAAATTGAAATACAATATAAAACTGATACTGCCATGTAAACATATGAAATTCAAAAAAAGCAAGCTATTTTCTGAGTTGGTTAATGATACCATTTTACATATACCTGAACAAAGTCAGAGCTGGACTTTCAATCTTTTTATGACTGAAATCCACTGAGTACTTTTTGTTTCCCAAGGAAAACAAACACCTGTGCAATATGACCAGACTCTCATCCTTGTTTCAGCTGTTCTTTCTAATTATTTTGCAAGACCACACGATGATTTCTTTTCTCTCCCTTTTTCCCCCCGCTCTACCTCCACTCTTTTTTAGAGCAATTTTAAGTAATCATGTTTTACTGGAAGGGAAAAACATTTTAAGACTTAATCACACAATTATATTCACATAGGCAAAGTCCGTTTGTAGCTAACTGTTTGTCTGCATAGATCTTGAAGTTTCCAATGAGCTTTAAGCTGCAGAATCTGTATTTATTTGACAAGGTATCTCCAACCATGACATATAGAGCCATAGCTTGGCAGATATTAGAAAGGGAGTAGAGATGCCAAATATTCTCCAGGAAACAGGAAATAAAGCTGCATTATTTCAGAGCACATCTCTTTGTCCTGTAATGTGCTCTGAAGACAGTGTTTTCTAGAATATTTTATTTTAGATGAAGTATTAGCTTTATTCCATAGTATTAAACATATTCATTTTATCACATTTCCGATAAGGAAAATTTTGATGTTCCAATTGTTACATTGGATTTCACTGGAAGTATTTTGAACTCTAAATTTTCCTAAAACTCTTTAATGGGAATAATAATCTCAGTAGTAGCATCCCCAGAGCTCTATTTAAATGGATACGTCTCTGGAACTGGAAAAACTCAATTTACAGATATAGAGACATGCACCTATATGTAGAACTGTAAGCTTCAATGAAACTTTCTCTTTCAAATTATAATTGGGAGATCAAAGAATGTATTGTGTAGGATGGAGCTGGTCAAGGACTTTTCTGGACCTAGAGACCTAAAATGAGACATAGCAATCCTACTGTTTGAATAGGAAACGGTTATTTTAAATGTCTACCCACCATTCTCCAATCTACCATCCAGTTCCAAGCAATTAATTACCCATTATCTTGATTAGCCTAATTAAAGTGAGGATGAAATTATACTTTCACTGGAGTGAGGCCTTCAAAAGGAATCTTTAAAAGCCGATTTGTTTTGTACAGAGTTCCCCATTTTACTCACTTTTTAAAAAGCCAGCTGTTATCTCCACTTTTACTTGTTGCATACTTTTGGTTATACTGTCATTCATTAGTCTTGAAAAATATTTTTCTTCACACAGATCTTTTTTTCTTCTTTTTCTTTTTTGTTACTATGCTTAGTAACAACTGAAGTAGAAATTACAACGTAAGAATTCTCAAGTTGTCTCTACTAGAGTAGGTCACATCTTTAAATTCGACAAAAGCTTAAGAAAAAAACATTTTTACTAAGTAGAAGTAATTTGCTATTGCCCTCTATTTCATTTTCTAACTGTATTTTTCTGTATTTTGCTCTTGCAGTCTTAATTTTAAAGTAGCTTTCTAAGCAGTGATATGATACATATTACATAGGACTCTTACCCTCCTGTGTTTAGAAAAATTTGTTCATTTAAAACTAAAATCTCAAAGGATGTTCAAAATATGGATAGTATTCTGATGATTACCTCGGCAATTAGATTAATTTAACTATTTATCCCAGTGAATTGGAGTTATACTTCACCTTTCCATAAATATTTTCATTTCTGATTGTTTTTAATTGTTGCCTTAGGCAGCCTCAAGATATTTCCAGTCTTCTCATTTTCTTCTGATTTGGAAGCCTCACTAATTCCTTTTTTTCTGTGTTTTTCTCTTTTGGATTTATCATTTTTAGCACTGGCCGCTGAAGCAAATTAATTTCTCTTCGCCTTCTCATGAAGTCCTTTGATGGCTTCCCTGTGGTATCTCTGATTGGCATATTATGTTAAATAGGCTTTCTGCCTTCATATGGAGATTATAATCTGTCTCTTAAATTGATATGATACAGACTCCACCCTTTGAAGTTTGTAAAAAACAGAATTTAGTACCTGTCTATGTTGAGCTGAACTACCAACTCCATATCCAAGGCTAAACTATAGCAGTAGTTCTATCACCAATGAACCCAGCCAGGAAGGGGGATCAGGAAACAGAAAAGACCCACGGATTTAAATGAAAATGGATTTAAATAAACAGCTAAACTAATATTAATACTAATGCCAATATAAAGTTATACTCAGCCCAGTGAATGCATGGCAGTCACCATAAACAAGACCCTTAGACAGTTTCAACACTCCAAGATTGTAGGTAATGTTGATAAAGCAGGAGTGTAGTCTCTGCTAAAACATTATTTTAAACATAAAGAAGCAGACAAATTCTTTGTGAAGAAATACCCTTTCACTACTTGTCATTCACTCTTTTGTATAGAGCAGAGCAAGCAGAAAATGTGGGCATTTTGTGAAAGTTTGGGGTTTGTGGTGGTTGTTCACATAACATTAGTACTTTATAAAGACAGCTTATTCCTTTGTGGCTTAATTTTGTATATAACGCAACAGCCATTAAAAAGCAGTTGTCACTTTAAAAACAATTACACATCAGGGTTATTAGAATATCATATGATGAGCCTGTAATACATCTGTTCAACATTTTCATTTAAACTACAGATAGACAGTCACCTTTATTCACCATAAATGGAGGTGGACATGTAAATGGCATGTAAAATTAAATAAATGTTAACTGCATTTCCTTACGTTCCTTCTCTGGATTGCAGCAGCCACTGGGGTGCCCACGACATTTAAACACATTTTCTTTCATTTGGCTCTTGAGAGTATCCAACTCTCATCAAGGAAGCAAGCTATAAACAAATTCACAGAACAATCCGCCAGCTTAGCTGTTTAGAAAGGTGAAGATATTAAGAGCACTAATACATTCTAATGACATAAAATCCATATGATGGAGAGTAAAATGAGCATATGCCAGCTAGAACCATGGTCTACTGGTCGCACAAGACAGTGCCTAACAGGGACCCATGAACAGCGACTAAGAGTGTGAAGGAGGCCATAGATCTCTAGGGAGGGAAAGAGATCTAATGGGAATCTGAAATCTTGCTGACTGAAGCAGTCCTCTCGACATGCTAGCGAAGAAAACAGTCTATTTTTAAAACAAACAGTAAGCAAAAGAACTATAATGTAGGGCCTTTGAGTTACAAATGACAAAAAAAGAGTTCTTAAAAATGGGATGTCTGTAACTCTCCAAAGTAAATATGCATTTTATTGTATTTGTGCATTCGGATTGATCATTAGAATTGAAATGGTCTTCATTTGGATAGCATGGGTTACAATTTGCCCCAAAGAGCTTGTAATGGGGACATAACTTCAGAAGAACTGATGGCTGTCATTTTCTATCTTACTCATTTTCTAATTTCACCCCTTAGTATAAGAAGCAGTGTTTTAGTCATAAAGCAAGATTATAGAAAGTATTTTCACAGCTTAATCTTGCATAACATTTTAACAAGCAAGACCACCCTTTAGCCCTCTTCTGTTTCTGTTATATTTTATCTCACAAAAATACCTGTAGCTTCAGAACATCTGGAGAAGAATTTAAGATGAGCAGTTTTTCCTCATTTCACAGAGAACAACAAACCTATGTGCAGAGAAACAACCCTGTGGTGGCACAAGACCGTAAAATCAATTGCTTGTTTTCACTAACGTGTAGGATTTTGCTGCAGAACTAAATAAAGCAGCATTCACACTCTAGATGTCATATTTAAGATGTGCACAGCCTTTGAGAATCAGATTGATTACATTTGATACGCTGAAATTATATCTTTGGTCCATTCTGAAGTTAAAAAGCTGCTTACAGCTTTTTACTGGAACATTCTTCAGGTGAGGCTGTAAAGCCTGTGGTCCTGTCCATCATTCATTAAATGGTGGTGTTGAGAGCATTTGTGTTCCCCAGGAGATACCAGTATTTCACAACTTCACTTCCCTAAGGACCACTTGGTCATTATCTGTGGGAAAGGCAGCTCTGTGGGCAAACCTCAGATTTGCTCTTCCCATAAAAGCACATGAAAGAATATTAAGCACCATGACACTTCTGGGCTAAACTTGACTCCTCTGGCCAAGGAGGCCACCAGTTCCATTCCCAAAGAAATGGATTTTCTAGGAGTCTGAGATCAAAGTTGCCTACAGTGGTTCCTGCCCCAGTGTTATATCCTCTTCACAGTGACAGTTTTTTCAGACCTGTGTGACCTATAGTCTCCTCAGATGACCCCTACCTGAGCATAGGTGCAACAGCTTTGTAGAAAAATCAGCAGAAAAGGTTTGGTTCTGAAGGACAACGATGATTTCTGCTCTAAGTAGCCCTATTATTCTTTCTCTTTGTTTCTTGTTCTTCTCTAGGGATCTGCAGAGTCTGGAAAAGGAGAGAAATGGAGCCAACACAACACAGCTTTGATTCTGGAAGGTGGTTATCTGGGTTAATTGCTTCAGTGGGAATTATTGTTAGGAAGATGCACAGATAAATCGCTGGGGATATGATCTGAGATAGAGTAGCTGGGCTGTTTATGACTCACCTTTAAAGAGAGGCTTTAACTAAATACAAAAATAGCATAGTTTGTGCTCCTCCTAAGACTACTTAAATTATGGGTGAGAAGAACAGGCCTCTCAAAACCCCAACACTATTATCTGTTATGTCACACAAGAACCACTTTAACATAATCTTCAGGGAATGACATCAAACCAGTTGCTTAAGGATAGGACAAGTTCCCTTCAGTGCAGCCAGAGAGTAATTTAGAAAAATGATATAATCTTTTTAGTTTTTTTCTTGCACTCTTTCTTGTGAACTGTCTGGCTTTTAAGACTCATGAGTAAAAAGGGCAATAAAATCAGATAATCCATGATTTATATATTAGATTCTTATACGATTGTCTTTGCAGTGAGATTTCCCATCAAAACCAATACAGTTTAAAAAGTCTGTCTGAAGACAATGCACAGCTTGTGACAGCAAAAACTCTGCATGTTTGGTAGGCACAATTTACTACGTTTTTCTAACATCTGGAGTCAAAATGTCACATCAGGATGACAGTTTCTTTGTACTTAGAGCTAAATGAATACGGAAAGTCAACAACAAACTGTTAGGCTGAAGGCAAACAGAAGATGTTTGCTGTCCTCTCATAAAGCTCCAAATTAGTATTTTCCAATGCCAACAAATAAGGCCCATAATGTGATGCAGTTAGAGATAGATCAAGACTGACCCATTTTATGTGCCAACACATTTTGGTGAGCTCTCTCTTCCAATGTTAACTAGAGTTTTATATGCTGCCATTTAAAAAAAAAACCACAAAAAAAGCACAAAAAAACCCTCAATAATTATTCTTATCTTAAGCCAGTAAGAGATGATACAATAAACAGATTAATTATTGTGACCACGGTACTTAAAACAACAATGCCAAGCATTTTGGAAGTGCTCATGTTTTGATTAGATTGATGGGAGAGAAAAAGAAAATAATTACATGGATATTATCTTACTGAATATTATTGTTTATCATAATGTGGAACTGTATACATGAAGTGCTTAGCTATCATTCCCAATAAGCTGATGGCAGATTTAGGCAGAAGGTCACCTCCACTTAACTGTTCCCAAGATCTGACAGACACAGTTGCACTTTTGACATTTTAAAGGTAGAATTAATTCTGACTGAAAACTGTGCTAGTGCTCATTTTCAAAGCTCCAGTGATGCTCTTTGGACTGACAATATCTGGTTTCAGTTACATAAGTTGTTTTTCTCAGTTCTTCTAAATGTCAAAATTAGAAACTAAAAATGCAAAGTTGATTTTTGTTTGGATTGGGTTTTTTTTTCCCCAAAACCCCTATTCATACACTGATATGGCCACAGGAGTTACCTTCTAGTTTTCTCCATCCAAAAGAAACCAATGCAGGTCATAGTGGCCAAAGCAAAATAACTGGGATGACTGGGAATTTTTCCTCAAAAGTGCTCTCCTGCAGCAACCCAACAGCAGAAGTCTAAGATGGGTACAGCACCACCACCAAATCCAGTCCTGATTTAGTGATAAACTATGTTCTTCAAGCATCATTTCCTCAAGACTTGCCAGTAAGTTGTTCTTACCACTCTACTGACATCTGATGCACCTCCTCTTGCAGGAACTCTGCAGCAGCTCTAATACAACCAGTCCTACTGGCATGTGAAAATACGTCCGTGGCACTGAATGTGTAATTCATTGTCAAACTGGTAACATATCATCCTTAAAATATTAAAGAAAGCCTTTTAAATCACTAGGATGTATCCTCTCTGCTTACACAAATATAGTCATCTGTGGGGTTATAAGTCATTTCGCAACTTGTCCTGTGTAGAACTGCAATTAGAAACTGATGAATATGAATAGGTTCTCTGTAGATAAAATTCACAAAAAAAAAAAAAAAAAAAAAAAAAAAAAAAGGGGGCAAAGACTTTTAACTGTAATAAAGAAATTTCTATTTCAGTTTTGAAAAAAATGCAAATTTATAGCAATATGA
>WUAM01000107.1:6549282-6598753 GCA_024336885.1 Actenoides hombroni | reverse complement strand
AATAAATAAATAAATAAATAAATAAATAAAGGATAATTACAGTGGAGGGATGGAAGCAGCTCACAGCGTCAGGCACCACCCGGGAGGGGACTCGCGGGGCCGTCACGCCAAGCGGAGCAGCACCCAGCTCGACACGCAGACCGAGGGGAACGAAAGAGTAACCACGGCTCAAGATGGGCCTGGCTGGAAATCAGGAAAGCCTCAGCAGCAAACTGGAGTAGCGATAAGAGCAGGACAAGGGGTGGCTTTTAAAACAGCTGACACAACCAGGCACGGGCGCCCGCAAGAAGGCTGCCAAGACTATTATGTGGCAAATAACTATCTGCGCCACGGACATTATTTTAAGTCTTGTTCACAAAAAGTCCTCTATATAGTCAACTCCATTTATCATTATTGAATTTCTTCGGAAAGCTGCAGGGCAAAGATTCTGCCAAAAGTTTAATTACATATGTGCAGCCTGCTGCATTTTTCATATCCTCTGCAGCCAGCACTGGAAAAAGATAAATGGCTTTGAGTATGGCTTAAACTGCTGGTGGAATATAAAACCCAACTGGCTTCTTATCAGCATGTGAAATGGCTTTTTATTTTTGATTATTTCTTAATGAAAACTGTTTGCATTAGCCGTGAGCTCGGCTTTATTGCACTCGCAAGCGGTACACAAACAGACGAATACACTATTTGCTCTCTGTGCTCACAAAAACCTCTCTTCACTGCAGCACTTCAGCTCCTGAATTCAAATCAAAGCCTACAGAGCTCTCTGGTTTTTCACATCTGCTTTAGAGCTCTTCCCCTCCCCTCTAATTAGGCCTGGCTTAGCCCTGCCTCTCTGCTACAGCTCTCAAATGCTCAACTGAGCCGCAGAGCTGGGGATGGGGCTACTTAATTCCCCCTTCAGCAAAGTGAGGAACCCCTGCAACCCCTCTTAGGTGGCCAGAGACCCATTTTGGCCTTGAAACAGCTTCAGAGCTTCCCCTCCAGCCCAGCCCCATGGCACTGGGTGGGGAGATGGGCTGGAGGGAGCCGGTACCCCCAGCAGAAGCA
This sequence comes from Actenoides hombroni, assembly GCA_024336885.1. NCBI lineage: Eukaryota > Metazoa > Chordata > Aves > Coraciiformes > Alcedinidae > Actenoides > Actenoides hombroni. Next base: position 6,597,712 of record WUAM01000107.1, on the reverse strand, counting down.
CATTCTCCCAGGCAGCATCCCAATGTCTCCTCCTTTCTCCAGGCTGGACCAACCACACTCTTGGGAATCTTGAGCCTCTCCTGGCCAGACATGCTGGAAGGAAAATCACTTCCAGCTCCAAAATTCTCCCCCATTCCTTTCCCCATCCGTCTCCCCATCAAATTCTTGCAGCTTGACTCTGCCTCACCAAGAAGGGACCCGGACCTGCAGCGGCCGCGGGAGAGCTCTCCGGGCTCTCACAGCAACCATGGGGGTTTCTGCCTTCAGCTTAAGCTAGCGAGGGATGAATTAGCACTCTCATTTATAAAAATGTGTCAGCTCCTGCCGCTGAAGTGTGGGAGAAAGGAGGAGCGACGGTGCCAAGCACAGATACACAATAGACTTATTAAAATCTACGATTATCTGCCACTCGCCGGCTATTTGCAAAAATCACTCGGTGCTGATGCGCCTGGGAACAAGGCGAAGGGGGGGGGAAAAAAACAACCAACAACAACAAAACAGGGAAAAAAAAAAAAGCATCCAATACTGTTATTTCAAAATAGGATGTCTCTGTCTCTCTCCTCCGGTTGAGGTCTGTTGGAATTGCCCCCGAGCCCCGGGAGCAGCAAAGGGCCGGGACGGAGCGGGAGAGCGGCAGCCGCACGCGAGGCCAGCGCTGGCCCGGCCCCAGCAAACCTGCTGCCAAATTCTTCTCGGCTCCTCCGAGCCCCGCACCGCTCTCCTTTCCAGCTGGGAACGTGTTATTATGGGTTAGAGCTGCTCTGTTAAAACCAGGAGAGGGGAGTGAGCTCGGTCAGACCCTTCGCCTGGGGCTGGGGACGGAAAGAAGGAACAATTCGCGACAGGAAACGGTATCGCGAGTAGCTGGCAGCGCTTCCCAAGGTACAGAAAATAGTAACTGTACTAAAGCAATTTCTATTTCAGTTTTGAATAGATGGCAAATTTATAGCAATATGAAATTATATAATGAAGTTCACACACAGAACACAGAGTTATTCTCTAATGTGTCTATTTTCTTGAGTGACATCGTTCAGCACAGGCAAAAATATGGAAGAAATGACTGCATATTATTCATAACAAAAACTTTAAAAATCATCTTAACCTTCTAGTATTTTTACTACTTGTTTCTCCAGTAAGAAAACTATTTAAGATTTAATAGCACAAGGAAACTTTCAGTAATTTCTAAAGATGTTAATTCTTTCAAGAATTGATTTATAGCAATTTCTAAATTTCAACACATAATATGGTTTTCAGCATCTACAAACACAACATAATAAAAATATCACTGATTTTTGTTATTAGTCGGAGAGGTCCAAAACAATTTATAAAGCAATTTCTCTTAAAGGCAGAATAGTGATTGGATAAGCTATCTATATGCATCACCTCAGCAGACACTCACTGACTGCTACATACAGAACCACTTCAAGAGAAGAACAGAGTACCAAGATTAAAATCCCTATATTTTGATAAATAAAACTGATAATTCTTTGGAAGTCAATCAAATTGCAAACAACCTACACAGAACCAGGGTATTATTTTAACATTATTGCTTTAAATATTGCATTCTTCTTTAAAAACAACCAAACGATTCCTAAAGGGTGCTGTAAAATATACAGCATACTGCACATATTCAAAATATAGATGCTGTTTCTTTCATGTCACTTGTGCACTGGTCTGAGAGCATATTGAGATAAATTACATCTATTTCAAGACTAATTTGTAAAAAAATGAGCTGCACAATACATAAATGGAGCAAATTATCAAAAATGAAATGTAGGTCCACCAAGCCTTCAAATGAAAATTCTGTTCTTATTTGATAGTCTGGTTCATCCATAAGTTCCTCTGTGTGTGTATGAAGGCAGCGTAAGGGAAACACCAAGTAAATCCAGTAATTTCCAGCATACAGTTCTTTCAAAACATGAGAAGAGGAAAAAGATATTACTGTGTCTGGATTACTGTTTGTACTATTAGGTGGTCCTCTGCCTATCACTCAAAGTCACACTGATCAAGGCATTTCTCCTGCTGCAGCATCCAACACATCTCATTTTTGGAGGTTTCTGTAGAGGCAATTTCTATGCTACCTCTGAACAGTGAACAACTGCAACTGATATCCATGAGGACCAGTACACAACCAACCTGCTGGGAAGCTTGTCTGAAACTACACAAAGTATTTGGTAAGGACTGCAATACCAACAATCTTTTAAGCTTTAGCAATAATCATGTAATGACTATACCAGCCACTACAAATCAGACCTATATCAGAATTACTACAGAGTAGATTATCTTCAGGCTGGTGTTGAGTGATCAAGATTCTGGAAATCCATTAAAACTTACTCAAACTCTCAATATCTATTAACTGATGGAGGCCTACAGAAGTGGCATGCAAAACCCAGGACGCGCAAACTCTCTTGCAAAAGTCAGAATACCCTAAATTCTGTTTTAGAATCTTAAATATACCCTGGGAAGAAGACTTAAGCAACTCACACACATCATTCTGTCTTACTCGGAGCCTAGAAATGACAATGCAATTTTGAAAACTACATCTATTAAGCCTCTCTGGTTTAGTGGTCTGCAGAAATTTGTTAGTATCAGCCTGGACCCAGGACAGCTGAATACTAGTTCTTGTCTTATAAACTCAACTGCATTTCCACGGAGTTTTTCCAAGGGTAGGTAAACCACTCTCCTCCCCATAGTCCAAAGAGCTGACCTTTTGTCAGCTCTCACTCCTTACAGAAAGAGTATGTCCTCAAGAAGTCTGATGACATCTAAATGTGTGTGCACATAAATTTTGATGTGTCTCGAGCCCAGCAACATGTTTTCACTTGTAAATATGTATTGCAAATAAATATGGGATATTAGTAAATGAAATATTTGTAAGAATTGCTAGTATTATGGAGCTTACATCTGCCCTAAACTATCACAAATCATTTGTAGCGTTCGTGGTTCGGTTTGTTCCTAGGTTTTAATTCAGAGCCTTTTTCTGGCTCAGCTTAGTACATGAAGCAGGCTTGCATGCCAAAGCTGTGATTAACTTTATAGATGCAGTGGAATTATGGAAATGCATCATGCAAAAGTGCGTACTTGCCAAAATTATTCCATGACCTTGTGCTTAAGCTGAGTTTTAAATAATTCAGTGATGTATCGAATGAATAAATTTGTGCTGCTTGTTACTCTAAACAGTCATGCTTTCACTTTCCTTGCCATTTTTAATAAAGCCTCACTTTCTAATATTCATGAAATATTGCATTTCAATTAAATTACATACGTATTGAGAAAATAGTTTGCCCTAAGCTGTTTAGTGTTGACACCAACTGTCATTTGCCTTTTCTTTTTGTATAATAACCGTGGAGGTTTTATGTACAGGCAATATAAAGCACTGTCACACTTTAACAAGAAACTTTTCTGGTTGTGTATAGCACAAGAGAGAATAAACCTAAGCTATTTTGTTATTTTTAAAGGCTATTTAATTTATCTTAAACAGTGCATACTTAATCCAAGCTTGAGTTTTCCATTCCTGGCTTCATGGAAACAGCATGCAAAGTCTCCCAGAGTTTCAGGTGCTCAGTAATAAGTGCAGAACAACACAGGCTTTTGAGCTGGTTCAGTTTGAGGTGTCTCTGTTTTTAAAAATGCAAAGGTAACAGAAGAGCCACAAGTTAGAAGGTTAGTATTTTAAACATCATAAGAAGGTATAAGAGAATGCAAATATAAAATTATACCTGCACTGAAGCAGCAAAGTATTGTTCTCCAGTTTGTCATTATTTCATTGTAGGTAAACTGATTAAAATTCTTCTGGCTCAGGGTATTTCCCTTTTAAAACAGAAACCTTATTGCCATCTTATTTATAAGAAATAACTTCATATATTCAAATTGAAAATAAAGTTCTCTCATTATATCACTTTCGATAATAAAAGTATAGCAATATTTTATATCTATGTACTCATATGTTCCTCCCCATTTTACCTGATTTCATTTCCCACTATTTGGCCCAAATGAACAGCAATTTTTTAATAAGACCAGAAAGATCTTAAAAAATGCATATTGTGTAACATGCTCTGAGACTGATACAGAGAAAGAAAGTTGGTTACAGAGCTCAGCCAGAGCCTGGTTCTCAAGCTGAAGCTGTTAAGGCTTGTTTGATATGGAGAGCTGAACCATATCTACCATGCAGCTGCCATGTGCTAGTAGCTGTTGCAGACAGCAGGCACCACAGTTTATTCCCAAAGTGCGAATAGATTTTTACAAAGAAAAAGCAAATATGAAATAAATGCCCTGTTAGAACATGCTCAAGAGGCCAGCAGATTCCTCACAACTCCTCTTTTGTCATTCCTTGCTGTTTCCAAATGGCAGGGATTTGGGGGGGGGAACGCTTGGAAATTTCACCTGCTAGATAAAGGTTTTTCATTAATGTCTGTAAGAGAATGTAGCCATAGCTGGCATACTGCATCTCCAGCCATCTTCATAACTTGAAATTGGCCCTAACGCTGACAATCTTCACCCACTAGTGAAGCAACCACCAGCACTATTCATCGCAATGTTTTCAGCAAAGTACCACAAACTCTTCTGGTTGTCTCAGTGTAACTAAGAGGCCACAAATGTTTGCCCTGAAGCACTTGCAATCAGTGTTAGGAAGAGAGCAGAATTACTGTAAAGAGCCAGGCAAAAGTAGTACATTAAAGCAGCAAAAGCTTTTGATTCCATAATCAAAGCTATTTCACAATATATAGAAAAAAGTTTCAAATAAACAACCTAAATGTCATTAATTTCTTATAATTTCAGGAAAGGAGGTTGTCTTCAGCAGAAACAGTCAAACTACCAGTTCAGGAGAATTTTGAAGTGACCCAGATCATGAACCTTTTGATACAAATGACATTTGATGCTTCTGGGAAAATGTGGGAGTTGGCACACAGTTTCTTGTTTAGCTTTCACTGACAGAGTTACTCATGTGATGGATGAAAATCTGCACAGAGTTGTTTAGCATTTTCAACTCTAGCTCCACTTTAATTTCCTTTAAGTAAACAGGAACCTTTTAGGTGACTTTAGGATGTAGAAGAAATGCTCAGGAAGGAAAGAAATAATTGACATAATGACTGAGAATAATATAGTAACTCCACTATAGACTGGACTCAGGCTGCTTCCTTCACACTGGTTCTAAATCAAAACATAGTTTTATAAACAGTGACATCTTAATATCAGCAATGATCTCTGGAGTAAGATAAAGCTATGTGTTTTTTTAAGCAATCAGTATTTAATTAAAAATCAATAGGTTATATATAAATATTTAAAACCAAAACAATACAAAGTAGTAAAGACCTAAAGGTATAATCAGGTTAAAGCTGAAGGCCAATTAGGCCTTCAACTTCTGTTTCCTTTCTCTGGGACCACACATTGGAAGGATTTTAGAATTTACCTTAGTCAAAATAGCAATTTAAGCCTAGACACTATATTGCCCACTTTCTATAGTTTTAAGTCGGATCATAAATTTTACTTTTAAATTTTCGTTAACCCTCACATAATTTCTTTTCTCCAAATTTAGTAACTCATATTTTACACGAGAGATTAAAACCTTATAAGAATCTTTGCAATCACTGAAATTAGTTATCATTCAGGTTATTTTTCAAGTCTTCTTAAAGATTGCTTGTTTTCAGCACATGGCAGGTGTTTCAAAGCCAGTACGTTGTCCTTTAGTCACTGACAGAAAAAAAAAAAGGTCAAAGTAAAATTAAGAGAAAGAGATGAAGAAAACATGCACTCAAGCATCTAACCCTTAAAGACCAGATGCTGCTAAATCACAGCATTAATACTTATGGTTCAAGCAAGGAGTCTAAGCTCAACCTTACCTTTATTCTCTGCATACATCACTGAGACTGCAAAATTAAGCCTTGCCTTGACATGTCTTCATGTAGACGATCATTTTTGTGAGTTGCAAATTCTCTTGTACGAGCACCCTAAAGCAGAGCATGCACCTTCCCTTCTCTTTGGCTGCAAAATCAGGATGTAAGTACAAGCCCATAAATAGTATTATATTATACATTACAGTATCTGTCAAACATTTAATGCAGTTCTCCCCAGTGTATGGACTGATGACACCTAAGTGCTGGGCTACGAAGATGTGAAACAAGAATGAGCACTAACAGTTACCTGGGCATGTAGCCTCTTTTCATTTCCTGCTCTGTAATTCCTGGCAATGTATCCCGCAGCGCTTGGCCGGCCACACCTGGAATACTGTATTCAGTTTGGGTCCCTACTGTAGAAAAAAAGATGTGGGTAGGCTGGACACAGTCCAGAGAAGTGCCAGGAAGATCATCAAAGGACTAGGAAGCTGCCATATGAAGAATGTCCAAGAGAACTAGGTTTGTTCAGCCTTGAAGAAAGAGGGCTTAGGGAGACTTTATCACCATGTACCAAAGGTTAAAAGGTGACTACAAAGAAGGTAGAGACTCCCTTTTTACAAGGAGCCACATGGAAAAAGATGAGGGGTAATGGGTACAAGTTACTGCTGAGTACATTCCACTTCGACACAAGAGAAACATTTTTTGCTGTGAGAAAAAACAGCCATTGGAATCATTTTCCCAGGGAAGCCTCCAACACTGGACACTTAAGATTCTGCTGGGCCATCTTCTCTAGATCATGGTTTTTGCAAGGAAGATTGGACCAGATGATCCTTGACGTCCCTTCCAACCTGGTATTCCTTGATTCTATGAAGTTAGTGCTGTCCTCTGACCTCCATCATGCTACCTACAAGCTTTAGAAAGAATACACACACAAAAATACTCTCTCTCATGAAAAGTGACATCCAAAATAGATCTTTTTTCTCTTCCTTTTTCAGAAGTCTGATGTGGAATGTTAGAGCCAGAATAGAGTCTCAGGCTCAGCTTCTATGCTACATGCCAAGTGAACTGCAAGGGAGTAGGGAAATCTGAGGAGACTGGCACTCACACAAGCTGAACAAGATTGTGCCAATAGTCTCTACACAATTTCCAATTCAGATATCCTGATTTTCATCTCATTTGTTCTAGCATCTTTTTTAAAGACTTGGCTATTCCTGGTGGTCCAAGGCTTTCACAGTGAACCTGAGAAGTTCTTTCTTAGCTCATCAGTGAAACTGTTCACATTCTCCTTTTCTCTTACTTTCAAAAAAAAAAACATAGATAAAACATCCATTTTCAATTAATTTACCACACCAATAAAAATTTGCTATCAATTAAGAACACAGCATTCTGCTTCTGGATGTGATAAGCACTATTTACATTGAAGGGAAAAAGAAAGAAAGAAAAAATCCAGACCCTATGAAAACCATTCCATCACACAATGAGAATAAGATTCAGTATTTTATAAGGAAGCAATTAAAAAGACTGTTTGATCTTACTTTGAAAAATAGGCTGAGCACAGTGCAAAAATAACTTTCAGAAGTATTTTTATGAGTATTTTGCCAACCTCAAAATATGGCCAGAAAATAACCTGTATTTTGGTAGAAAACATGCTTTGAATTTTGAGGTTCCCTTAAAGCTTTTTCACTATCTACAACCATTCACCAAAGATACTTCGCTACCTCCAAAACCTCTGCAGTCACAAAACAGTGAGCGAGAGACAGATAATACCAACACGTCTAAGTCTTATCTTTGCCAAACTTCAGGACTAACATTATTTATATTATTTATTTTTCACAGTTAATATTGAGAGGTTCCATGAGCCTGCAAATAGTTGGGCTTCACATTTTTATAACAGTCACCTCTTGACTGTAACATTTCCTACAGCAGTGGACTAAAAGGGGAGGGGATGCTTCTTAAGGGACACTGGAAGGATCTTTGTAATTTTCCTCTATTGATCACTACTGGAAATTTATGTATGGAGGTAAGACAATATAAAAGACCATTTTCTTTGATAATGGAAACTTCAAAAGGACGCTTCTTATTAAAATATCTCTGAGGCCAAAGAATGTCAGATGCTTACGTAGCTCAGTTTGACTTCACAGGGATGCATTTTTACAACAGAACAAGGTCAGCATTTAACTTCCAAAAAGGATGAAGAAATGAAGCCCAACCTCTATCTTACAAAAAAATTTAAAAGATTAAAAATAAAATAAAAATCCATATGCACATAAACTAATAAGGATTGCTAAGTCAGACATTCTTATTTAAAGATCTGGCCTATCCTAAAATAGGGACTACTTTAGAGATGGAATAACTAAGGTCATCAATTGTAATTATAAAAATATTGGGAGGAGATATTGAAAACACAAATACACAGCTATTCTTTGCATAAGTGCTCTCCAAAGTATGACTCCACAGTTAAGACAAAACAGAAAAAGGGCTAAATAGGTCAAGAAAGGTGGCAGCACTGCAGTGGTTAAATTCTGACATATATGTCATGATAATGTAGGTTTTGTAGAACACATAAGCCTCAAGGTGATATTTGCTTGTAACTCAAGTCTGTGTAAGATGAACATTGTGGCATGGTGGCACTTGTTAAGTCAACTTCAATATGTTCACTCTCATGATGCTTAAGTAAGACATTTGAAAAGACTCAGCATGGATCATAGGCATAAAAATGTATCAGTGTTTTCAACATGTGGAAAAAAAAAATGCTGCTTATGTTTGAAGATTTAAAGTCTTCAACATATATTATCTATTTTTCCTAATTACTAAGATGAGCCTGGCTAGGACAAGCTACTATATAACTGATTCAAATAAATTAGGAAGCCATTAATAAAGCATGACAGAGAATGCAGCATCCTAGTGTTTGGAAGTACAGCTTCTATTGACATATCCTTTGTGTACTGGAGTCTCACAAAAATGACAGAAACATGCTTAAGTAGTTGCCTGAGCTAGGGCCATTTGGAAGTATCTGGTAGACATGATAATACCAAATCATACACATCTGCAAATCCATGGGCACAGTACACAACAAAAATAAATAAAAATGAAGAAATATGGGGGTTTTTTGGAAGATAAGAGAAAAAAATGCAACACTATGAAGGTGTTAAAATTTTGAAGGGCATTTCAAAGTAAAACACCTTTGATTTATTTTAATTACATATCCAGTTCTCTTTCCTAATTTGATCCAACCTCTTTCTTTCATGTGTCTACACTGTTCATATTAAAATAACATAAAATGATTGACTGACCAAAAAATAGTGTTTTAAAACAGTTCATGCAATCAGTTCTATGAATTTATTTTTTTTTAAACTCAATCCTACCTTTAAGTCAATGACATATATTCAATTTATTCCAGAGGAGAGGGAGTGAGCCCTTGATTCATTCATTTGCATATAATCTGACAAGAGATTCATGTTTTTGAATATAAAGTTGAATAAATGTTTCTCTTTGCAATAACACAGGATAGAGGACTCCCAGGGTAAAGAACTGATGAATAAGGTTAGTTTGTCCAAAATGAAATTACTATTGGAAAATAAAATCCCAAACTGCTTTAAAAAATGAACTCTAGTAGTGTTTATGAATTTTGGCTTTGTGGTTTGTACAAACAAAGCTGCCTAAAATGATTATCAGTTTGATACAAATAGCTTATAACCTGTTTGCAGATATAAAAGCCTCTCATTTATTCTGTGGCCCAATAGAAAAGAAAATACTGTTTAGAAGTAATAACATAAACTTAATAAATAAAAACACAATGCTTCTTTTAAAAAAACTTTAAACCGGATCAAATGAAGTTTTGGTATTCAGTTGTCTAAACTGTGCCATTAGAACCACGAAACTTAAGGAGTGGAATACCCATTATCATAACTAAACCAGCTCAAGTAACTACTTGGACAAGAGCCTGTCTTTTAGTGTGTGAATAAAGCTACAGAACGTGAAGTTAGGCTCTTGCATAAATATTTGTCTTCAACATAGCTAAAAAAAATGCCACAAAAGACATGTGCAAGAAGAAGCAGTTCTTGCTGACTTTTTCATAAGGCAAATGAAAAAGAACTAGAAGTGGACATATATGTGTGTGTGTGTGTGTGTGTAATTCATTTTTCAGAAGGTAAACCAATATAGGAAAAAGTCACATAAATGGATATAATTTCTACTTAACTTCATAATAAAATGACAACCAAGAATGATGGCACTTGAGAGCTACTCAGATTAATACCTTTTTTTTTCCTTTTTTTTTTTGGTGAAATTAATTTTTTAAAAATATATCTATTATGGAGATCAGTAAAGGATTCCATATCACCTCTTATTAGAACAAATGTAAGGGCCAAATTATAAAAAAACCAACAAACCAAACCAAACAAAATGAAGAGAAGAAGCATTTCAAATTTGACTTTGCTGTCTGGGATTTCATAAATAGCAGTAAGCAAAAGAAGTGGCTTTTAAATACCATTTTAATGCAATGTATTATGTGTGCAGCTGTAAATCTTACCAAGACAAAGTCAATCCATTTCTGCTATTTGAAATTATTCTTTTCCTCTTAGATATCAAGCACATGCTCTGTCTTTTCAAAGAGCACTGGAGGATATCATAAATGAGAAGCTCACTGATATCCTGGACAAGCTCCACTGATTTTCCAAATACTCTGAAGCTGACTCTCATATAGGTTTCTGTATCACTGTTTGGTTTTCCAGCATTCTCTGAACAATTTCTATTTCGTGTCCATTGAAACATCGCAATATAAGACAGAAACAATATGCATCTAACAAGAAACAAGACACTGACCTCAAGTATTGAACGTTGTATATAAACACTCTAAGCTTTATTGCTATTAAACCCCCCAAACCAGGTGTTACTTTGTCTAGTAATATTCATAACCCTTTAGATTTTATCATTTATTTCTACGCAGAGGTGCAGGAGTTGCACCCTAAATGGTGCAGAGGTGAATGACCATAGTTCTTCCTCAGCTTCCAGTAAACCCTCTCTACGAGAATCCCTTCTGCATCTTTTCAGAACGTGTCTCCTCACTGCTTCTGGCATCTCTTCCCAATCCCCCCTGTTTTGCATCTATTTGAAGCTTTTCATCCTCATCTCTGAAAGACTCTGAAAGCTGCCTGACTTCACTGCTGTCCTGAATTCCTTCATTTTGTCCTAATCCACGTATCTAGTCATATCCAACCAACCCTCTTAAACAACTTTGTATTGTCTTCCCATTCTTCATGTCAAATTAACAGCATAACTCTTTTTTTTACCCCTCAAAAGGCATTGATCTGCTATGTGACATCCAAGTAAGTGCTGTTACACCTGTATGTACCTACATAATATGTAGGTACATTCAGATACACCAGTTTTCATCAATTATCAGCCTCCTGTAGAGACAATGCTTTCCGCTTGAACACTACTGATAGATTTGTAGGTATATTCTTGGACAAAGAGTTTGTCTCCTCCTGTTCTGCACAGAAATCAAAATTCCAGCAGCATTCAAATGATAATTACAAAGTGAATTGAAAAGTCATCAACCCAGTGTGCCCTAGAAATTACTCATGAAAAGGATTATTCATGTATTGCCCTAACACTTGTCACTCAGCCAGAAGTGATGGCTAACTTAACTGAAAGTATTGATTTGCTACTCTGAAATTTAATTTTTTTTTTAAAAGTCATTTACAATGTATTTCATAACACAAGCAATAAAAGCTAGAGCATTTGGGCTTTAATCAGCACTTACTTCACCCCTGCTCTTCTGTTATTCTATCATAGACATATGAAGACAAAGGCATTTTTTTAGAAGCCCTTGAGAAGATCATGGCTGTGACTTTTTGAGTCTGCTCCACAAAGCAGAGCAACTTTTAACTGAATGAAACATCATGTACGTGTGAGGATATCTCAGGCAACACTGAGCCAAAGTTTCAGCAATAGGCCAAGTAACAGTTCAAGACATTATCAAGAAAATACTTATTTAATGTGGAGCACGGCTTAGGTTCCACATAAGTCTGCATGTGGTGAAATCATTTTGTGAAATCTACTTCTATATAGAACTAAATATTTTTTTTGAACTAGGAACCCTGTGGTCTAGGCAGACTTGTGACTCTATTGAACCATAATAAATTATTCTAACTAACTCCAAGATACTGCTGCTCTTAGTGATTTCCTAGGTAATGAAATAAATTAATGACTTAGTTTATAAACTTTGCCCTTCCTTTTAGGTTTCTAATATCCCAACTTCAGAACTACACATATATGAAGTCTAATTCTCCCTACGCTGCATGGGAAGCCTAGACACCTAACTTTGGCTCACCAAAACAGCACGCCTGGTTGTAGCGTGCTCTGTTACTTTTTCTATTTGTACCAAGTTTCTATCCATGGAAATACAGTATAACAGAGGATGGAGAAAGGTATTATACCAAGCCATGCAGTTAAGAATCAAGACCCAGACTGAAGAGAGAAGTTTCACATCCATTGCAGGCTGCAGCATAGTTGAGGTTACTTTGTTGGCACAAATCTCAGCCACAGTAAAGACATGGTGCCCTGAAAATCAGCTCTGGCTAATTACTGCAGTGAGAATGGGCATTTGGGGAGCAAGGGAGACAGCTGAGAAAACTTCATTTAATGACTTACCTTGTCCATGCTTGCCTGATCATTCAGATCATAAACTACGGTTGGCAAACATGACTTTAGCCTGTTATCAAGCCAGAGGCTGAAAGCTGACTCAGCAGAGTTTGTGTTACAGTCAGCCATTTTTCTCAGAGCAAGAAAAACTTAAAAGAACTCATGTATTTTGGAATAGTCTTATTCTGGTCATAGATTTGAGTGTTGCTGGATCATGGAGCTGTCTGCAGTGACAATGCAACAGCATTCACCAAACAGGCAACATACTCATCACATGCAGATATGTCAAAACAGCTTTGAAAATAAACCTCTGATACTAATTTAAAATATTTCTTTCCTATGAATATTGGCTCTATAACAACACCTATCATGCAGATGTGACAATTATTCAACTATATACTGTCTACCACAATATTAAAAGTACAGATCACAGTTAATGCATATAATAAATTTCTTTTTCTTTATAATTTAAATCCAAATGATAACTTGTTTAACCAGGTAATAACATTAATTAACTACCACCTTTTTCTTAGTCATTCTGAAGTAGAACAAAATCATAAATTAAAGTTACGTTAATAAAATTATCCAACACAGTTGTACTTCCTTAATACATCTTCATCTGTTCCCAGACAGAGACTCCCAGGTCAGGTTTGTATCACTACATGCTTAGTCTCCACAGTAATGTTATTCAATAAGTGGCAGATGTCAAACTCTCTTCAGTTCCTACCTGATGATTGACAGGCGTTCAGAGACTGAACAGATCCATTAAGAAAGTACAATGATCTATGAAATTGGTTTCTGGTATATATATTGAAAACAATGAACAAGAATCAATGTAACTTAAAAAACATATTTAAAAAAAAAAAAGAAAAATGAAAACAATTCAGTCAGGTTTGAAAATGATGCGTGAATGCCACACATTAAGCTAATCTGAATATGGGCTTTGTCACATCCATATCCTTAGCCTGGTCCATAATTTTTCTGATTCTGGATTCCACAGTTTGCCACTAGTCAGAGACTCAATGCAGGGAGAGCAACACAGGATAAGAACATGCCTGTCAAGCAACCACTGGAGAAATTGCTCCTTGGTGCCTCTCACGTTCTGGTTACTTCCCACCCAAGTGTGAGCTCAGCTGCAAATTCCCCTGTCAGTTCAACAAAAACAAATATCAGCAGTTTCCTGTGGCTTTCCTTGAAGGCAAACTGAGCTTCCATCATCAGCTTCAATCCCAGCTGTGATAGGAGGAGGGCATTAGGCTGCAAAGTTGAAGCCCAGCACATAAACATCTAATGCATACACAGTACAGGCACAAGCCAAAGAGATTTGAATCAAGTTGCATCACTAATCTTCTTATGTCTTGAACCATTCTTGAACCAAAACAAATGAAAAAACCCCAGGAGATAGAAACAAGGATTCCAGAGGAGCCTGATTTAAAAGCTGCATTTTTACATAGTTAAACTCATAAAATGATGCAGTCAGAACCTGCTTTTACTTTTTTTGTTTGTTTGTTCTTAAATTACAGTTTTCAACTGCAGCAGATAAGCACATACGTGGATTTCCACATGCAAACTATATATACCATAGTACATATACCAGAGGGCTGGCAAAGATGGAAACATTTCTGAAGCAGCCTAACATGAAATCATTTACCACTTACTTCAAATACTCAACTTGAAGAAAACGAACAGTGTCTCATTATTCCTAATGACAAATTATTCTCTAACACTGAAAGAAAAATGTAAAAGCACAGGTAGGTAATTATTCCTTAAAAGCAACCCAGACTCGCATTTATAAATGGCAGCATTAATCACGTGTATTTGCTCTAAGTGAAAAAACGTGATGAGCTAGAGCAAATGTTTTTTATGCATGTGGTTACAGAGTCAGCAAGCAGAAAATTTAAGAGGACAATTTCTTATTTAGAATTCCATAGCTATCCATTTTTTATTAGCTCTAAATGCTTTCGATTGTCTTTTGAATTTCTGGAGATTACACTCCATTGTGGCAGGGAAAATTTGAAACCTGTCTTTAGGAATTGGACTTGTTTCCAGATATTTACATTCTTTAGCTAGCCACTGTAATAGAACACATCAAAAAACATAAAATAAAATCACCCTCACACAACATAAAAGAATTCTTTTGTATCACTGTTTTCTCTTCCCACTTTTTAAATCAAATGAACTTCAGTGGTTAAATTTATTATACTGTAAGCAAGTAAGATTGGGTAGATAACTACCTGTAGCCCAGAAAATCCTTTAGTTAAGTGGCACATTTCCACTTAAGATATTTTCATAACATCTGTACTTTGACAGACATGTCGATTTCCAAGGCGATAGTTTCACAGCTATGAAAAGCAAATTGCTAGAGTTTCAAGAATGTGTAACAGAGCTGGGACAATGCACCATCAGCAAAACCTTTCAATAGGCAGCATGCCATTTTGAATTCTACATCTGAAAGACCTTATTAGTGTGTCAAAGACAATAATGCTAGACAAATATCCTTCTGTGAAGATTTCCCCCCCTACCTTATTACTTATTTTTCCTTCTGAAAGAAATGCAGGCAATGAAACAGTTGTGTACGTAAGAGCTAGGGATGAAGAAGAAGGCTGACCAAGCTTGTAAAATTGAGAGTTTTCAATTATGACTGCTGGATAATCATCATTATGGAAGATCTTTATTTCAAACATTTAGAAAAATATCTGGTTTCTAATAAATTTGTATTTACTGACAGAAATTTTGCTGACAAGTACAGTCCTTGCGTGAAGTTTGAGTATTTTCAGTATCAAAAGCCAGTCCTATGAGCTTTCCAGCACTTCAGCAGAAGGTTAGTAAGCAGCATAAAGCAATATATTATAGAGCTTCTACTGGACCAGCAAGGTAGATTTTGGAGAAAAGAATATGGATTCCATGCCCTTAAGAAAAGTAAAGGACAGCAATTGTTTTTTTTGTGCATTGCACATGAAGTGACATAGCTGGAGCCACTGCATTCACAGGGAGTAAAGGACCACTGCAGAGAAAACAAACGCGCTGTCAAATATATTCATATATCTCTAGGGACAAAAAATGCCAAAAATAAATGACAGAGTGACTGAGAGCATCTCTGGAAATACCTGTCTATTTTGCCTGCATGCTTATCCAACCAAGAAGAAGAATGAGAAGCTATGAAGCTGCAGTTATTTCAAGAAGGGTGTTAACCATGACCACAAAGCCTCTGTAGTACATTCAGCTCATGTGCAGCAGCTCTGCAGGTACTCCTAGAATCTTGCAAATGCCTGGGTCACACACTACATGAGTCAAGCAGACCTGCCAAAACTAGGATGAGTTTGTTTAATCACACCCTACTTCATGGATCTTCCACTGGTCTAAGCAATATAAAGACAGGACTCCAGGCAACAGAATCCTCTATTTACGTTACCTGGGTTGTAGAGTTAGTCCTAAAACATTTAGCTTGGCACAAGCAGCCCAAGTAGGTTAAGAAAAAGTAAAGAGGTAGGAAAACGATAGGAAAACGAGTCCTATAAAGGAGAGCACAACAGTTTGTTGAAAATAAATAACCAGACGCTACATATACACCAAGTTATAGCTATGTACTGCCATTGATCTGTTTGGCAGGAAATACACAGAGACCAAATAAAATTGCAGATAAGATAAAAGTCCCGTATGCAAATGAGCAACGATCGATAGCTGCACTCGGTACTTCCACCAAGGATGAGGTAAGTAACAGTTTTGACTAATTTATCACTCAACGAGTCAGTTTGAAAGAAAACCCACTACATTTCATGAAATGGCAGAAGCCACTAATTGCTGAATTCTTATTGATGTAATCATTTTGAGTTCTGGGATAACAAATTGAATACAGAACCCTTGATTTTGACTAATACTATTTTTATTGAGAAAACATTATAAAGTGAGAATTTGTGAAGGGCCACATGCTGTACATGGAGTAATTGAACACTACTTTATCTTTCATTATAGGTCCTGAGAAAGGAATGACTGAAATCAGTTATTTAATATGAAAAGTCTGGTCAAATTAGTTAACGTTCAAGGAAGATGGGATTTTGACATTAAAATTTTGTTGTATAGAAGTGTTGTTTTATTACACATGAAGTACTCTAAGTAATACTAAACCTCCTTTCACTAAAGCCTTATGTAGAAAAATATTTCAGCATACACTTGTGATCAGATAGCTGTAATTACTTTAGTGCCCTGAAGACATGAAAGCGCATAGCTGTCACAAGTGATATTTGTTAATGATAATCACTTAAAAACTAGTCAGTTTTTAATTATTTTTTTGTTGTTGTTGGTTGTAGAGAAGCAGTATAGCCATTACTAGAGTATAACCCAAGGCATCTCTGTTGCAGCCTCTCTCTGTACGATCACGGATTATTTTTTGGATTTCCAGTTAACTTTCAGATCCACTAATTATAAAGATCACAAATATTTGTTCTTCCAAATCAAGACAGATTTGAAACCATTTGTCCATTTGAGACAATTAAAAAGGAAAACTCAAGTCACTCTCCTCAGAGTCAATATTTAACTCACAACAGTACTTAACCAATAACTTAAAGCATGTATTTTATTTGACACTGGACTGCCACTGGATAGGGGAACATAAGACTGAAATTGATTTTTTTTTTTTTTTTGTTAATATATACACTGCAAAATTACACATTTAAACTTGATGCAATCTATTTCCTATTTCCATTCAGTGATCATGCATATTGAGTAAGAATATCTGCCTAAAATGGAAGGTGTTGACTTTACCTTCACCTCAAATTCAAGAACAACTTTGAATACTTAGTCAAGAGAAGAGGAAGGGGAATTTTTTTTATTATTTTTATGTAAATGGTTACAATGAGGTATAGAATTTCCTAGCCTGCTAACAATAAGGCTTGCTGATTAAATCAATGCATATACTTGCTAAAATGTATCTCTGAGTAACGTCCCTTTTAAAATCATCACAATGCTCTTCCAGTGTATTAACACAGATGAAAAGTGCGCTCATAAAGGACTTATGTCCTACACGGTAATATCTGTGTTAGGTCAAATACAGTAACATGCAGAAAAACTCTCTTTTGCAGTGCCACAAACTGTGAAAGGAAAATGTGATAGAAGATATTCAGTACCATCTCCACTGGATGAATTTCTAGGTCAGTTGTTTGTCCTTTAAAAATGTCAAAGCAAGACAAATGTTCGCAACCGTAGTCCTTTTAAATAATATGCTACATTTGAAACCTACAGTATGCCTTATTGTAGCTTCCAAGATTAGTCTGAGTTGAAGAATGAGTTTGTCCAGTGTGAGGACAGAAATGTAAAATAAAAACACAGAATCCTCAGGTACTGTGGCTCTCACACATGCCATATACTGCAGCAGAAAGATCACTGGTGATCTCACATTTTGAGGGTGAGTGATTTAGAGAATGGGTCACTGCTACTTGCTTCTTTAAACTATGCCTCTGCCATTTGTTCTGTGAGCAGAGTTTTTACCTGTTAGTCACTTAAGGAAGTGACTCCCTTTGAGCTCACGTGTGAAATAGGTAATTTGAGTCTTACTATATTTTTGCAGGAAATTTCTTCACTGGCACAGGAGCTAATTAGATGAAGTCCTGAAACAATCTGGAGAAAAACGTAAGTTTCTCATTGAGGCAGAAGAGCATTTTCTTTTGCCCATGCTAAGTGCTCCTTGAAGTTATACAAGGTTAGGCTTCCATTAAAGAAGGAAGGTTCTGCTTTGAAAAACCTGGACACAAAGCTCTGAAAGAGGAATACAGTTTGAGGTAATTCAAGCCAGGTGCTGCACAGTGACAGTTTCCTAATCATGGCATTAGCACACACCTAGTCCTGTAAGGATTAATGAGACCCTTGAGAATTAATACTTTCTGCGTAGTATTGAAGAACCTTACTCTCATAGATGCTTAATGTCCTATTGACCTAACAAAAATGCTTAGCTTCTTTCAGCATTTCACATTATTCAACTGCCTTCATGCTGAGGGATACAGTACATTTAATAAATATGTATATTCCAAGGCACATTTTTTCTTCTCTTATATTTTCTTCAATGGTGACCAGCAGACCATTTTGGCTTTTACTAGGAGAGAATTAACACTTCAGGCAACTCTTTCTCCTATGATTCTCTCTCTGTCCATGCAAAGCTGATCCACACATCCAGCTCAACTGTTCCGTGAGGATCATCCCAACATACAAAGTACCACAAAGTACATAGAAAACTTACTTTAACTCACTCCATGTAGCCACAAAACCTGAGCATCTAATTTGAGAAAGGATTTTACAAAGAAATAAAGTACACTGCATAGTAGGGTAAAGCAAGTGACATTAAAGACACTGTTCAATCTCTCAGAACAGTTCTGTACCCAGAGAAATGTGGACGGCGACAGCTGTTAGGACTACTGCACAGCAAGAGGACATGAACATGCCCTACTTTACCTTACATTACTACTTCTGTTGATTTAAAATCTGAATTTATAACAAAAAATGGGTGTGTATTAATTTAGAGCAGTATCAAGCATCAACTTGTGCTTGTGACAGAAACAGCTTACAGTAACTCAGTCTCTATGCACAGTGCAACATGCGAATCCTGAAACTGGTATTCTCCCAACTCACCCCAACCGTGAATGACAGCAAGCAGGATAATGATTCAACAATGAAGCTACGTTGTGATGTGAGGTTACTGTGCCACAGGACAATATAAACAATACAAGGATACTTGCCAGTAGAATAGCTTGCACTTTGTAAGCAAATAATTTACATGTTCAATTAAAGTTCGGAAATAATATTAGCTTTGTATATTACAAAAAACAACAAACACAAATCCCATCTTTGTTGTTGAAGTGGGAAAAGCCACAAAACACAAACATTCTGATCGGTTTTAACAATCAGCATAGTGTGAGAACGTGATAAATTGCAGGCTTGAGTATTTTATAAACAAAACAGAGCTAGAAACACTCTGTTGTCACTTTTGACTTCCAGTAATAAACTGGGCATCAGCGGTGCCAAAGTTGGCAGAACAACAGATCCTAACAAGAACTGTGAAAAGGTCAAAACTGACCCATCTGTCTTAACACAGAATGGAAAGGATATTTGATGAAATTTGTTAACACCTACACAGAGGAGCCTTCGTATCTTTTATACATTGAAAGAAAAGAATAAACAAAAGTATATTAAAATGGTCAGTTTAAGAGGAGTTCTATGAATATCCTTTATTGCAGTTTTTCATCTGGTTTTTTTTTGTTTGCATCTGATTTTGAATGAAAAGTGCACTCTACTTCTCCAAATCCTAGCTGTTCAGAAAGTGGGATGAATAGTTCATGCAGAACTGAACAGTCTGTGAATAATGCATCACTAATAACTAGAATAAGTAAATTAAAAAAAAATAATAAGTGATGTATCCAAGATTCCCTATTAAAAAAACCTTAAAGCCTTGTTGAACTCTATGTAACATGATTTTGCCAGCTATTTAGAAGTCACATGAAGCATTTTGTATTTTCACACTTTCACTACATTATCCCATTTGCTATATCCTATTTCAGTATGGTATTATGCACTAATATGATGAAATTAAAAAAAAAAAAAGAGGGAAAAAAAGTAAAGAAGCATGATTTTCAGTAAACATGTATCAGCTGGAAAAGCAGCACACCTAGTTTCAGTAACCTCTAGATCTGACCATGAGAACATGTCTTTAGTGCCATTCTGCAAATCTGACCTATTCCTGATGGGATTCTAGTGAGGTGTTGAGGTGGAAGAGGGTGCATTGGCAGCTGTTGGTATAGACAGGGTCAGACAGTGAGCACAGAAAGACATCAAAAGGACATCTCTCTCAGCCTCTTTCCCAGAAACTTCAGAGGAATTCTTGTGACCAAAACCTCTCATCCAAAGGAGAACAGAAGAAACACACTGCTCTTCCTCTGCCCTTGTGTCAGGAAGCATGCCAGATCAGTGCCAACCCTCTCACTGCCTGCCCGATTATCCACCAAATTTTCTCCTCACTCACCCTGCAGTTTTGACTGCAGATGAAGTCAAAACCACTTCTTTTGTCTTTGGGATGGCAAGAAACAAACTTATCCATCACTTTCTGCCATTCAGGCCCCTGGTATCATCACCAATATGCTGCCCTGTGAAAAAAATTTGCCTCCTGTCAGGTAACTAACAGCAGCTTTGCCTTTTGCATTTTAAGATTCTTTGGAATACAGGACAGCTATCAGGAAAATTATTCTAGATCCTCTTCATAGCTAATTACTAGACTGTAAAACCAGGGGTTAAAGTATGGTTAGCTATATTAAAAAATGAACTAAAGCTATCCCAATCCATCAGTTAATTCATCTGTGTTATTATTATATCCTGGTTTTCACATATTTTGGCATCGCTATTCATTTATTCAACTTAGAACTACTTTGCAGCTTATAGATGTATTTTGTACCACAGGAATACATTAACAAAAACATTTAGAAAAAGTTTTAACATATCTTTTTTTCAATTTTTGACATTTGACTGTAATTGGAATATATAGCTAGGGATAGCATATTGCATAAGATCCCTATGCATGCAAGATGTCACAGTAAAGAGTGCATAGTATTATCAGATCCCTTTCCTCAGCCCCTTTCTACTTCTCACTGCACCCTACCAACCAAAAATATTTTACAAGCGGTATGGTACAAAAAAATAATTGCTTAGTTACAAAATTGCAGTTTATTTGAAGTTTGTATCTATTCTAATATTTATTTAAACACATTTAATTTGCCCAGATAACTCCCATTACTACTGTCTTTAATATTGAGTGCAGATACTTAGGTTTCTACAGCTTAATGCCCCATGATCATGAACTGTAATATTTATAGTTATTGAAATACATTACAGTGAAGTATGCATATATTTCTTTGAAAGCTGTGCTTTGTTACATTCCAACAACTGACTTTAATTATTCTGTGTCAAATCTGCAAGCCCTCTTACCCAAGCACACATATCTACAGTGCTCATATCCATACAGTTTTCTTCAACTTTTTACAAAGGATTCTCCTGGTTCAAGAACATCTACAGAAAAAAAACAAACATATTCTTCCAGATTAAGGTTTGTTAGAGTAATTTGGTTAGAGCCTCTGGATTAATCTATATTAAATTCTATTAGACCTTTTCCTAAGGGCAATGTTTTCGTATAATGAAATCCTGTAAACACAAGGTCAGGCAGTGAACCATGGCTAAGCTGCGTAAAATTAAATTCAGGAAAGACTACAAGCAAGGTTTTCCTGTTTGTTCATCTAATCCCTGGGTAAGGACCGTGGTCAGTGCTACAGAGAAAATACTTAGACTTGTCTCCTTACATGCTTGTGCAGCAAAGAAACTGCAGTCTCATGCAGTCAGCCACGAGGGAGGCTTGCCCCCTTTGACAAAGTTCCCTTTCAGCCTTCACAGCCAGGCTTATTCAGGGAAACCACAGGGTGAGAGTGTGCAGGTCACTGTTGATACATCTCTTATCTATCCTTGACAGTGGTGTAGAGAGCTGAAAGGTCCACCATTACAGCCCTGGCCTCAAAAATAACAGAGCATACTCATTTCCAGAAAGTACAACACACCACGTGTAAATACAAAGTGGTCACTTACTATTTAAATACATTTTTTTAAAACACCTACATTAACTCTGATGATCAACCAGTGTAAGTTCAGTGGTTACCACAGAAGAAATCATCATGAAATCAGTGTCTGAAGCCCTTTGTTTCAAGAGTCTTAGAGAACTAAATTCTCCAAGTTTTACAGCACGAAAGCATTTAACGTGGTAACGTGGTTATATATGGTATGAAAACTGGTATTTGCACAATGATGGTAGTAATCCTACCTGGAAACAATCCTCTGGGTTTTTATCTCTCAAGGTAGGAGCAATGGCAGTCCTCAGAACTGCCTGTTTGAATCATACACCTAATGCAGGAAAGCAGTGTGCTCTAGTTCTACTACATGAGTAGCATTTCAAAAATGGATGGAACGATTTCTGTACTTAGAATTCTTCATTTTAAAAATGGCTTTCCTGGATGAATCAAGAAACTCGGCTGGGTTTTTTCATACATGCCATACTGGGCAGAAGTGAAAAGGGCACTGCGAACTTGCATATCATACTTGAAGAACTCTCAAAGAGCAGAATCAGACTTTTCTGTGCACGTTCAATAGCTAATTAAAATAAGCATGACTGAATGATACAGACATGAGAATCTAAATGAAAAAAAAAATTCTTTAGGACAGACTTTTCTCACATTTGCTTGTTTCTTTCAACAAGTATTCAAAACAATCCTGAAAGCTCTGATTTCTGTTACCATAAATATAATCTCTATTTTGTTTCTTAACTATTTCTCCATGCATGGCATTATGTATAAAAGAATGAGGTCTTACATTCTGAACTGGGAAGAGTATTTTGTCTATATTAGGAAAACACCACTTTGGAATGATAAAAGAATTACAAAGTTATGCACAAAATTTTTGAGTTTTACTTTTCCTTACATTTTCTGGGGGAGAGGGGTGGAAAGAAAAAAAATGAATGTCTTAAGTAGAGAACCTGGCAAAAGCCACTTCAACCTACTGAATAATTTATGCTGTTTTGAAAGGTAATATATCCAATATCACTGAGCCTGTATTATAAAGTAGATGCAAACAAAAGCATTTGTGCATCCAAGGCTTTGCACCTTTGTTTAACTAACAATTTTGAACTTCAGTTTGGTTTTAGGCAGTGCCTTTTCCTCTGTCATAGAGAAATAACTGTCATGGCTCAACTAGGAAAAAGTGGGTGGATGGGGAGAATGTATTTTAGGCATTAATATTTAAATACAGATGAGACATCTCAGAGATACCTAGCTAGAGCTACAGTCATAATTTTCTTACCTGGTCTGCAGAGAGAAGGGAGCAAATGCATCAACCCACGGGTGCAACGACCATCTCGGCAAGAGGCGAGAGCTATGTTTGGTGGCCTTTCACCAGGAAGGCCATTCTAAATCAGTCCCAAATGGGAAACGTGGCATGGGATAATCCAGTATTCCTCTTGCAATCTTTATCATTCAATCGTAGACATATTTGGGGCATTTTGCACCTAGAGGGAGAGAGAAACGGAGGATCATGTGTCTGATCCAGGACCTTTGTTTAACTGAACTTTTCAAAAAATGCCACATTAAAAGGCAACTTTGTAGAGTCTTCCTTCATTGCCAAATAAAGGAAGTACATGGACAAAATCATACGTGCTCTAGGAGACTGGTATTTTGCAAGATACTGGAGTCATCCAAGAAATATGGCTGCAAACCAGTCAACAGGTATCTTTTTGATAAAGCTAGCATGCTTTACACATCTCCTGTCTGGTAAAGTGGCTGAGGGTTAAAAGAAGCTTACTTTTCAGCAACAGATAAATTGTGTGGGTATTTGGTCCATCTGGATACATTGACTCCTTAGTAAAACAAAATCAGTATTTTTTTTTAAGGGAATGAATCACCTGAAAGACTAACAGCCAAAGCTAGCATTTAATTTCTGGAACTGTGAAGGAGTTAACTTGCTTTTGTTCGCATGTCCACAGAGCCTGGAACACTCATAGCAAAATTGAAGGAATTAAGTTATGGATAGTAAGTAGACAGAATCAACTTTGCAGGAAGCAGAATACGACCACAGGGGGTTTCTTCCTAAGAAACTGAATCGGTAGTGAAACAGGAGTAGAAAAGTGCAAGTAATTGCCAAACGACTCCTTCACCAGTTAAGTTAGCCGATCAAACCTCATATCTTGCTCATACCTCTGCAGACTGATTAAACCTTGTAAGTTCTCACAGGTTTGAGACAGCAAGAATTAGTCCAGCACTGCCAATTACCTTATATAATCTTTCTTTTGCCATACAGGAATTTGTAAGGTCAGAGCAAATAATTAAAATATTTTTTAGACTCATTAAAATATGTATTTTATGCAACACCCACGCAAGGAGAAACTCTGCTTCCGTAGAAAAAGGACAATTCAGCTGTAGGCTGTTTTTATGTGTGTAGTATGAGTTGGCAGCAGTCTTTGATCCATATCCTTTGGGCAAATTTGACATCTATTTCACCCGAGGCAGGCACAGATCTTTTGAAGGATATTTCTACATAATGAATGACTGACTGCTAGAAGTCATGTCATTGTCCTCCTCCGCCTCTTCAGATCCGATTTACAGGCCAGGTGAATCTCATGACATGTCTCCTAGTAAATCAAGCAGTGAAAAGAAATGCCTGAAATAGTCCACATCACGCTGACACCATAAAATTTAGATGATGAGTGATTTTGAGAAGCTAGGAGAAACTCAGCTTACCCTTACATTCATTTCAGAATAGAGCAGCAATTTTGAAGAAAATTCAATCTTTCAAACAACACATTTAGATTCCGGGTGGAAAAAATCCTCCACAACTCCTTTCAATAAAATGTGGTTTTCCTTCTTAGTTCTCTTCTTAGTATTCACTTGTTGTATTTCCCTTCAATCAAGCATTTCTCTGATGTCATAGCAGTTTATTTTAACTATGAAATATTTAGTTCTACAGCAAATAATTAGTCTTCTTATCGCACATCCAAGATTTCTTCAAAGAAGACTGTGTGACCTGTTTGTGTAGGGTGATTTGATAAGTTTTTATAAGTTCCCAGATAATGGAATTTTATAAGTTCCCAGATAATGAAAGTAAATCGTGGACATAAAAACAGGGCCACTATCAGAACACCTCTGAGCTAATCATTCCTAATTGTTACCTCAGAACACTTCTCACTGTCGATGTCTCTCATAATGATTACAAAGTGTAGTTTTTAAACTATTTAGTCTTTCATTTCATGCATTCTACAGAAGCAAAGAACCTCTACTTACGAGGAAGAGCTAATCAATTAAGAATAAGTAAAGGATAAAATATTTCTGGAGGCAAACAATCCACAGCAAATAAAACCTGCCCTTTCCCCATGTGATTTGATTTGCTAAACATCCGAAAACACTTCCACTCACAAGTCTGCTACAGCAATTTAAATCCTTTTTATCTTTCAAAGAGCAGCTGTGCAAGGTTTTGTTTTGTGCAAAATCAGCATAAAACCAAGAAATGAGTTATCCACTTAAAAATATTTTTTTGCTTTTGATGAATAGTGGATGTTTTCACTAGTCATAAGGAGGTAGGAATACGGCCTGATATATATTTAAATAGTTTGTCTCTGCAGTACTATTAAGTTGAAATAGGGAGTTAAATTTTTACTTTTCCTCTTGAGGTGCAAGGAATGTTGCTCATCTCCAGCTTAATTTTACTGATCTTTGTTTTGCCAAAACTGAAAATTCATTCATTTTAGCCAGACTGAAATAATGTACTTGGCCTGCAGTGAAGATGTTTCATGCAGTTATTCATAATGAATATATGACTGCATATTAAACACACAGCAAGGTAGCTGATTGCTTCGTGCTAAAGAAAAATACCTAGGACATGAACATTTCTTCATAAGCTTCTGCATAACATAGAGCTCTCCTGGAAATTAATTTCTCCTAACACATCTAAAAAAAACCACAACAAAACCCTTCAAAAAGATTAAATCTTACACAGACACAGAGATAGATATGCAAACACACACTCTCACAGATACATACGTATGTGTACTCATATACAACCTTAAATTAAAAAGGTTCAGAGCAAGTTTACATAGAAGGTTAGAATTACAGAGTAGCCATATATGTATATATTAAAAGAGACTTAAAACCCCCCTGTATTATGTACTTACCACAGAGCATATTAAAAGTGCCTTTACTGTTGTACATCCTTCCTATAGTGCAGGTATTAGGAAGATGTATGTGCAACACCTTCCTTAACACCTCTGAGAAGAATATTGAAGACACTACATAATTAAAGAATCGCTGTGAAAACAAAGGCAATAGGGTGGACAAACTGGCAAATTATTTGATAGCAAGGGGAAATACCTTGCTCAACATTCATACCATACATCTTCAGTGAAAAAGGCAGGCTACAAATGTAGAGATAAATTGATTTGAGAAGATTTAAAAAAAGACAAGTCATTATCATCTCTGTGGAATTCTAGTGAAAGAAAAATGTTTAATAAAATTCAATGGCAATATTAAAAATCCATTTTTAATGCATCCAAATATATTAACTGCATTTTTTTTTTCTTCTACAATATGATAACTCATTGACTTGCAATAGGGATTACCAGTTCTTCAGGAAAAAATCTTTACCGTAGAGAAAGACAAAATTAGCTCTGTTGTAATTCTTTTGACCAAGATGTATTTTCTGCCCCAGACAATTTCTGTTTATAGTCTTAATCCTCAAAAACAGATAAACCTATGGCAAAACAGCAAAAAAAGCTCAACAGTGAAATCTAAAGGTATCTATGTAGCTTGTTTGTTTGTTTTTTAAATAAACACACCTGTATCTTTTCTCCCTCTGTGTCCTGACTATAGGTCTATCTTTCTGCTCTGGAACAGCAGACTTGTGAGTCCAGTGAAAAGACACTGAGCAAAATCTGAAAGATGTGCTGGAAGCTAAATAAAATTAATAAATTAAAAAAGCAAACGGCTTAACCAAATCCCTGTGTTTACATCTCTGGGTAGTACTGTGCACCAACCTTGGCTAAGGGACAAAACCTACATGACCAATCTCTCACTCCCCCTCCCCTACAGGAGACGGGAAGAAAATAAGATGGAAAAGCTCATGGGTTAAGAGAAAAAACATGGAGATCACTTACCAATCATTGTCACGGACAAAAAATGTTTGACTTGAGGAAAATGGATTTAATTTATTGCCAAGAAAATGGAATTGGATGGTGATAAAGAAAGATGAAAAGTAAAACACTTTCCTCTCACACCAACCCATCTTCCCAGGCACAACTTCATACGTTCATACCCAACAACTTTATCTCCCCCCCACCCCAAGCAGTTCAAGGGGATGAGGAATGGGGGCTACGGTCAGTCCGTAACAGCTCCTCTCTGCTGCTCCTTCCTCCTCACCCTTTTCCTGAGTCTGGCATATTTTGCATTTTCTTAAACACAAGTTCCCTGAGGCAGCACCAGGCAGGGCTGAGGGGCTGAGCTGTGCCTTGCAGCTTGGCCCGTTGGAGTTGGCTGGTACTGGCTGCTCCCAGTAGTGGCCACTATTAGAACCTGCAACAGCTGTTAGATACACCTTGGTTTGGAAAAGTGTAATTGTTTAGGGGTTAGTTATTCTGTTGGGTTTCTTATCCACCCAATTTAAAAATTGTTGTTTCTGCTTTTCAGTTTGACAACCATCACTATGTCTTTATGAGTGGATATTAACCACAAAATAACCTTGAATGTGATGGCAGACAAGCACATCCCCAAAATCAACACTACTCTTAAAACTCCTGCTATTCTTGACTACAGTCTTAGCTAAACGCCAAGTTGGAAGCCAGTACCATTAGCTTCTACAATCACCATCATTTTACTTATTATATAGGAAGTTAGAACCTGTCATATTCTTTTGGACACTAGAAAATGCTTAACTAAGTATCCAATTGTCCATCAAGCCTCTTTTTGGCAGGACTAGTATTTTGGAGTTTAATTTCTGATTTGTAAACACTGGGCAGGGTGGGGTGTCCCTCTTTTTGGCAGTCTTGAAACATTTCCAAATCTCACAAGGTATGATGGTTACATAGAAAAAGAACTTCTCTCCTTTCCTTTAGCTGAATTTCTGAAAATAACAGCCCAACAGGAGGTTGCAGTCTACAAATCAAAAAGCATGGAAATACACCATCAGAGGTGGTGTCTTGTTTTGGTTTGCATTCCACCAGATCACACAGGTGTGAGGTTTGGGATTGTCATAACCTAAGTAGGGTGGGAAATATGAAAAAGGCCACGGGAAGAGAATTGGGATCAAAGTCCTGAGAGTAATGTTCCCAAAGACTTCACAAAATGACATGATTTCTTAACATCGTCAGAAAATATTGCAGCACTATTTGTGAAAAAATATTCTAGGCATTCTTTTTCTCTGTTAGATAACTAACAGTTGGGTGTCAGAACAGTCTCCATTTAATGCTGGCTGTGACACTGATGGTCGTGCCTAATAAACTGGTGTACAGTGATTTATTTTTCCCCACTGGTACAATTGCAGAATATTCATTTCAAATTTGAAATGTATTCATCCCAGCTGCCATGAAACCGTTTATGTCTTAAAAAACAGCAAGATGTTCCAAATTGCTTGGAACCTGTTCAGGTGGTTGGCAAACAGATCTTGCTGCAGGTAGCAAACCCATTCTGCCAGATCTAAAAGCTGGGCCTCAACATTTTGTTGGGTTTGTATTTCATAATAACATTAGCATTCACTGAGATGCTGAGCAAGACAAGTAAATAACCTTTCCCGTGGCTGTGCATGCTTCTCTTTGTGGATTACTCCCCACTCAGAACATCCAAGGACCCTTGGATCCCACTCAAGGTCTTAGCTCTGACGTTGATTTATGCATAGGCATTTCTAAGGCACTCAACAGCCTAGGGTCACAGTCCTTTGAGAACACAGTAAGAACACAGTAGAACAAGCCTTACAACATGCTCAAAAATTGAAGAAGGGTTATTACACCATTTTACCAATATAACACCAAGCGCAAGTACTCCAAGAGTATTCAAAAGTACATGGACTGCTTTGCTTAGTCACCTGAGAAATATAATTTATGACTGATCTAAAAGAGAAAGGTGGAAATTGGGGTAAATTGGGTGGAAGGCATTGAAGCACCTGGAGCTACAAATCCCATGCAGTTCACCTTTACAGGATGAGGACTTCTGTATCACAAGAATTCCCCAAAACTGGAGTTTGCAGAGCAGCACCATGGTTAGCCATAGTGCAAACATGACCATGGGTGCACCGAGAAAGATGTGTGGCAAGGCTGAAGAGGAAACAGCACTAATGTCCAGGTCTTAATCAAGACCATTTCAGTATGACACAAGAGCAGTGGGTGCCAGGCACAGTCTGACAGGACATGACATGTCTTCTTGAAGTTCAAGCACTGCTCAGGCTTAGGAACTGCTTACACTATGAACCTCCACTGTGCAGAGGGTCATTAGGAGTCTGGAGCTGATTTTATTTTAGGTTTATTAAATATTTTTTTAAATTTTCATTATTCAATCCTTACCTTAGCTGTATCAAAGAAATTCTAGTTCCTTTAAAGTCCAGAGGTAGAGTACCCTCAACATGAATTTATCCTATTGTCAAAATCTAGTATCTCCATAAGAATTATGGACACTTATGTACTGTTCTTTTTTTTTTTTTATCCCCTGAATTTAACTCTGACTACTTTAAGTAATGTTTTTCAGCCAGTTTCCTAGGATCACTTAATTTAGTGCTTAATTTTTCTAAATCTCTCCAGATCTCAGAAAGCTACAGTTTCATTGAGAAATTGAGTTGGAAAGAATAGCGTATGACCTACATGTTCTTAATTATGGAAATTGAAGGACTTTTCCAAAGTCACTCAAAACATGAAAAACTTTCAACAGTTCAGCAGCTTCACTCTTTTACATTCTTATCACAAGCCTGCACTGCCATACATTATACTCAGCCTTAATGATAGAATAGAAAGCTGTACCTTAGTCTTTTTATACAGGTAACGCAGTTAACCAGATGGCCAAAGGCTATTGCTTGATTACAAGAGGTAAGGCTCAAAAAATGAAACATTTCTGTACGTATATTTGTTTTCAATACTCCTGTGCAAAGCAGAACAATAATCCAAACCTGAGGTTCTTATGACAAATAGAAGAGCCTTTCAAAAAATTCTCCAGGTCAATAAATCTAAGCTATTTCATACTTGTTTGAGGATCAAGCTGAAGACTTGAAAGCCCTTCTGCACACTATTTTGCCATCATCCCTTCTACATCTGTCTCTCACTATATACTTATCTGTTTGGTTGATTTTTTTTTAATGTTGTCTTTTTTTTGTAGGTTAAACAGAGCAGAAGTGAAGGAGTAGCCTGAGAGTTTCTTAGTTGCTGAGTTTGTGAAAGGTTCAGGAGGTGACAATGTATACTCTGGTGCAAAGGAAGTGAAAAAAAAAATTAAAAAAAGTCACACACACTATGAATCTTCTAAAAAAAAAAAGTCCCTAGACAACACAGAATCCTGTGCTGTGTTTCTAATGGAAGTCAGCATATAGCAAACAAACAATCTGCTGTCTCTATGAACTTAGAGTCAATACAACACCTGTTATTTGTCTGTAACTGTAAAGCAAATACAATGCTGACATTTCCACTTTCAAATTGCAATTCCTCTCCTGCAGTACGTGGTGGCAGAAACAGAGAACAAGCCTTCACAGTTTGTCTATGGAGCCTTTACTGGGATAATAGTTCCTGCTGTGCTGACCTACTGGCTTCCAAACCAACTCTTGAATCTTTTCTCTTTTTATCTCAGAAGAAATTAGTCCAATTATGCTTTTTTTATTTTTTTAAGAATGTCATATTTTGCTGAAAGTTTCTAGCTTGAGGACGTGCAAAGAATGCAAATGCATCATTTAAATGTAATTAATATCCCTTTTTTTTTAACCCAGAACTGACCTTAAAGCAGAATTTCATCTTAGTGAACAAGCAGCTTTTGAAGGGAAAATAAAATATTCTGAAACAGGACAAAATAGTGAAAACCACACAATTTCTTATTGGAGTGGAAATCTTAAGTAGTTAAATAACAAAGTCAACAAGATCCCCAAGACCAGGAGTCAAGTAAGCCAGGAGGAGAGCTGCGCTGAGACAGGAAAATATTGGGGAGCTTTACAGCATGCCAAGCAAGCTATTGAGGAGTACAGGGAGCAAGCTAGGCTTGTAGTTCTACTCCACAGTAAGGTGCATTGTTCAGCTGACATGCTCTTTTTCTGCCAAAAGCTTGGACAAACCTGCTCTCTTTAGAAAAAGACCCTATTTTATAGTTCCAGTTCTACCTGAAGACATGTCTACATTTTAAAGTGCCCAATATGTACAGGTGAAAACTTCGTTTCCTAGAACAAATATAAGCAAATACACCCCCCAAAAAGCTTGCTCATATGAAATGTTTTTCTAAAGCTATGAAATTAGACATTTTTTTCAGCCTCAGAAAATTATTTGTATTTGATTCTCTCAAAAAAAAAAACCAAACCCAGAAACAATAAACCCCAACAACCTCCAAAAAAAAAAAAAAAAATAAAAAAGCACACCCCCCCCCCAAAATGTACCTTAGGAATGACTCCAGAAACAGAGAAATTGTAGACCAAAGAATGTTCTTTTTTATGTGTATAGTAAAAAAACACTTTAGTCTTTATTAAAAGAAAATATACCTTGGCTGAAGAAACTTGTGGATTTGTGTGAATTTCAATACTGATTATTTTAATGCCCCTTTTGGTAACCTAATTACATATTGAGAATTCTTCTACAACTGTTCCCAAGTAACTGGAGATGTCAAGGTAAATGTGGGAAATAATGGGCAGGCTCTTGGGCCCTGACTGACCCACAAAAGGGAGTATTTAATTGTGCAAATGAAATTAAAATGAAGGCAGACACATAAGCTCAGGCTATCTGCACAAAATTATTATATCTTCAGTGATGGTTGCAAGCCAGAATAAACAAGCTCATGAGTTTCTTGACCTATTCACCCATATTTTCTGTAACTTCAAGAAATAACAACTGGACACTACAACATCCTTGCATCTTAAGTATTAGGACTAACAAGTTAATGTGAGCTGTGTCAGTGCTTAGACACAGTGAAATATGAAAGTACTTTGCTTTCCCAGTAATGGACCTTTGGAAAGGTACTAAGCAAATAAAATTCAAGTAGAAA
The DNA here is from genome assembly GCA_024336885.1 of Actenoides hombroni. Taxonomy (NCBI): domain Eukaryota; kingdom Metazoa; phylum Chordata; class Aves; order Coraciiformes; family Alcedinidae; genus Actenoides; species Actenoides hombroni. The sequence continues at coordinate 6,565,470 of WUAM01000107.1, read as the reverse complement.
AACAGTTAAATTTATTCTTAAGGGAATGGATGTTATTACTTCTTTGTCTCATGGGTATCTTGAGAAAAAGATAAGAGTCATCATTTAATCTTCTAAACACAACATGGTCTTGAAACCATGTTATGATAGACAGAAACACACAATGCTGAGGTGAGTCTCTGTGTACATTAACACTTTGCCGTACATTCCAACACGGGGCTTTCATAAATAAAAGCACCCAAGGCCCTTTATTTGCCAACAACATCATATTGAAACCAAGTGGGCATTTGCTGAGAGAACCTGGATTAACAGCCACAAAAGACTAAATTGAAATCTGTGTATAACTAAGAGTAGTGAGAATCCCAGATGAGCTCATTCTTCACTAAGAAGATGTTTACACAGTGTTCCTAAAGAGCAAGGACAAGCAGCAAAGCACACTGAAGTCCTCCAGGGTAAGCAAAAGGGACATGCTACTTGATGATACTGTCAGATCATAAAAGGCAAAGTAAACTGATTGCTGTAAACTGGAGAGTGCACCCAAGCATCACTCCAGTCATCCCATCTCTGTGGAGGTCTCAGTAGAAGACAAAGTCTCGCTATGCTACAGCTGATACTCTCTTCATGCTGAAAGTTATAAAACTGGTGCAATTGCAACACGAACTGAAAAATTGTAATCAGTCCAGGGCCAGTCTCAGTCTCATATATGAAATTTCAGGTAACTTTGAAATTAGGTTTTGATAACAAGACAGGGAAAAAAACCCAAGTCAAATTCTTGCATGGCACCTATAGAGGCTCACAGGGTCCACAAAAGGAAGTAATCCAAATTATTTATGTTGTTACAAAAAGCAGATTTAAATTACTTCTAAGGCTGACTACTTTTTTTTATTTTTATGTTTTACAGAAAAAATTATACAGTGAATTACAGCTAACTAGGGTTCTATAATACAGATTACAGACACTGAGCGAGTCATTTGTTATTTTCTTTGTGGCCAAATGGCAAGACATAACCGCTTTCAAGATGCAATTAATTTAGCTTCTTTTAGATATCTGCTTCAGGATGCAAATAATTACCTTAGATGATACTGATTAGAACTCCACTGATTACAACAGACACTTGGAATGATTAGCTTAGAGACAGATACCATCAGAGATTAAGACATGTAAGAAATCTTACAAGAAGGCAAAGGGTTTTGAATCTAAATTAGAATGAATCAAATTAAAATTTGGTGCTTGAAAGAAAAAAATACAGAACTTACCCAGCTGATTTTTAATGCATGTCCATGTGCTGCCCTTCCCAGAAGGGTGCTTGGGTGGTAGGTGGGGTGGCTGTGGCTTCAGGATAGGCTGGGAGCTACAGCCCTGTGCTGGGTGCTGCACAGCAGAGCTGCCATTCCTTTGAGTGAACGTGACAACTGATCTCTGCCCTCCAAGAGCTTTGTGGACCACTGCACTGTTGGTTAAAAGAGAATGCCTGTTATTGAGGCACATTCAGAGATCTCAGCTAAACACCAAATTCCCACTTGTGTGGTGATAGTTACCAGACCTCAGAAAGTGGAGGCTTTGGAAGTAGTACAGCATACCTACAAATAAGATGCATCTAAACCCTTTTCCTGAAGCTCCAGTAATGTCATCCAGATACACATTTATAAAAACCATGTCAAATCTTTAGTGGGAGAGACAAGACTGCAGAATCAAAATTTAAGATATGAAGGTCAGATCTCACTGTAAATAAAAATACCTTCACTTTGACCAGAGTTTGCTCTCAGTCTACACCATAAGAGTATGATCACACTTTTTACCACATGCTTTTGTCCTATTCATTCACTATTAGAAATCAGTTAGATATAATAATTACAAGTGAAAAACTTAAGTGATCCTTTAAAAGGACTTTTTTTCATCACATGGCATATGCAAAATTAATCTCCCAGCATTAATATCATTAGATTTGAATAGGTACATTATTTGCTGGCAATTGGCACCTAATAAATACCTAAGTAGAAATCAAGTTTATTTTATTTGCTAAGGCATATCATTTACCAGATAACCAGTCCTAATTTGAGTGGTCCCTGTGAGTTTCTTGATCTTTTAAGAAGGTGTTGTTATTTATTAATAATTTACTTTCCCATCACTAAGCTGTAAAAAAAAAAAAAAAAATCACTTATGATGCTAAATGATGCAAAATTATTCCATCACTGTTATAAACTTACAGCATATGTCATGTTTGATACATTTTCTAGCATTAGGTGCATGATTTTTAGACGACTGGTTGCTGGGTAATCATCATTTCTCTGATATTTTTCACGCAAGCAGAGAAGTTTCTAAAGTGGTTTCAGAAGGAAGAAATGAGGTTTGTTGGCAGAGGCAATATCTTTTATTAGACCAGTTGATATAATGGGGAACAATCAGGCAAGCTTTCCAGCACACAGTCATGTAATCAATTCTTTTTGAAAAACCTACATAAGCACAAAAGAAGAGTAGAAAGTGAAATCTTATTTTCAGAGCTCATGTGTGGATTAGCAGGAATGTAATTTTGAAACAGATCTATTTTGAAAGCTGTATCTTCAATTTGCAGATTAAAGTATCTATGAATAATAAAGAAAATTTTTATTTAATTTTTTGAATAAGGCATTACTTTCATTAGTGTACTTCCAGTAACATCATGGGATGTATTTGGATATTCATATCCTAAAAATCGTACCTTTTATGGCTATTTAAAGTATCTTATACACTTTCAAGAAAGTCCAAGATATATAGCTCTTTCATATGCATCCAGAAACAAATTTAAGGATCATCTAAACCAGATATTTAAGTAAAAGCAAATAGAGAAATCTGTGTACACACAATAGTGGCTTAATCATTTTCTACATAGGGTCTTTGTACTCTGTCTCACTTACAACCTTAAAGTTGTTTAATTTAGTGGTTTGACAGTTCCATGGAGGTTAACGCACGCACACACACACATATATAGATGAATGTATACACACTGAAGATATTAAAAGTTCAAATATATGCCATATAAATGGGAAACACCACTAAAATGCTCATTTAAAAGGAAAAAAAAAAGTAAGTTCACCGTACATCCCACTTTTACATTGAAAATACAAGCTAAATAATGGGCAAATGAAATAAAACTGTCTGTAATCAACACCTTCTGCAGTGTGGGATAAACTGAGAAAAATATCACTCTCATTAACTGTAACAACAGCTGAAAGCCTAGTGAGCCAAAACAGACTTTGGGAGTAAAACCCACTACTTTCAATCCTGCGTTAGGACAGATTATGTCCCTTCATGTTCTATTAATACTTCGGTCATTTTACTTGATCTTTTTGTAACAAAGTCCTCTATAATAACATGCATTGAATCTCTTCTGAGAATTCCAATTGCAACATTAAAAAAAAAAAAGAAAACAAACTGATTTATGCTCATTTAGGAAAATTTAACAGTATATTGATGCAGCTAGACAACAGTTTAGCACTACTACTACTAATAAGCCAAAAATAAAGCAGTAGACAGAAAATTAAAGGTATGGGAAGTTAAATTTGCAAAGTAACATAAATGGAGGGAAGAAGTTAGCAGATAATTAGAGTTTCTAATTTCTCTTTAAATGTCTCTGAGGTTGTGCACCCTGCAATTAGATTTCATTGGGCTCCAATTTACTGTTGGGAACAGTGGAAAGAGTAAGACTTTGGGAAGACTAAAGGGAATTATGCTTTTTTAATTAATACGTAATGTGAACACAGATTCCAAGCTACAAAGAAGATTATTTAGCTTTTCTATAAGGAAATATTATTCATATATCATGGTTCTTTTGAAGAACAGCTCTGTAAAACAATATATTAAAATGCCGGATAGAATTCCTAAGGAAAAAACAAACAAAAAAACTCCAAACCAGTAATAAAGAAGCAAAAAATGCCAAACCAACAGCATATAACTACCAGTAAATAGCATTAAAGAACAAAAAAAATGTACCGGCATTTTTCTCCCAGTAGTTCATGGTAGTCTTCCATACTCATGCAAGTATGTGTATTCACAGGGACTTAAATTCTGATTATTTCTTTTAAGTATTAAATTACAAATCACACAAAATATGGTTGTCTTTCATGAGTAGTTCATGTGGAAAAACAAGCATCAGTTGCATAGTACACCCAGGAAGAAATGAAGTAAATTTTCAAGAGAACAGTTTGAGAGCCATTTGGCTTTTTCTATCCTGAACACTCAACACTGAATTTAGAATCTATGAAACTTGCCTGGCTTTCAAGAAAAAAAAATAAAAAAACATGTAGAAAGAGGTTAAGCATTTACCCTGTTCCAAACTTCTGAAAACATTTTTATTTGTATTAGTGTTATTACACAGGGAATAACATCACTTATATGGAGACGTAGGTCTTGGGAACAGCCATGCTGGAGACACAAAAGGAACTACTACTGACTCTGAAGAATCCACTGCTTTAAAATTCCATTCTCAAAACTCACATAGTAGTCTATCCAACTTTTTAATTTAAATTTATTTTTTCAGTAGGAGGCATCCTTACTTTCTATAGCTCTATGGGCTCAGTCTTGAAAAGTTACACTGAGTATTTTTTATTTTTTTTTAACTTACTTTTGGATAATAGGAATATGACAAATACTTTGCCTTTACAAAACAGAAGAAGATAGTCAAAGGAAGAAAAAAATAAAGTTTCCAAACACTGTACTGATAAAGATAAAATTAATTCAGCTTATCAAAATTGTATAGGAATAACACATCCATTTAGTTACTTAGCAATTTTCTCATCAGAAAGGTAACATGGGTAATTAGTTGAGAAAGCAGTGTGTTGTATTATCTATGTCACTGCATCATGGCATAACAATTCAGTATTGTGGCTTTAACAAATGCTACAAGAAAAACTTCCATAATACCATTTTTTCAATGTAATCCTAAAAGAGGAATGTGAGATGAAAAGCAAAGGTGGAGGTTTTTTCATTTATTTAATCTCTTACATAATACATTTTACTATATGCCTTTCTGTAAAGGAGTCATTTGGCATATGTAGATACATGGGGTCAGTGGGAAATTCTGAATTTTTAATTCCTTTAAAAAAAAAAAAAAAAAAAAGACTGTATTTTTAGGAGTCCTAAGCAGTCAGCAGCAGTAGACAGAGAAACCTTGTGGCTATTGCCTATGTATTTGAGTTCAAACATACATCTCCTTTCTTATTTCAAAAGGCTATGGGCCGATTACCAAGAGGAAAGGAATAAGCTGATTCCCTTAAAGTTATTCTACTGTGCAGAAATTAATTCAAGCTTCTCTGGGTGAAAGAGGGAGTACAAACAAAGCTGGTCATGGAATTTCTATAAGGGAGTGGGAGTAAAAGCTGTCTTCAGGTCCCTAAAACAATGGAGATTTTGCATTTTACCCCCTGAGTAAAAAGCATTTACAGCAGACAATGATAAGGATTTTACCTAGATTTACATTATATTGAAATGTAAACATAATGCAAAACATAGAATTGCTCTGGAGTTTTTACACAGAAATTGGAAAGGAGCTAATTCTGCTCCTTGGATCTGTCATTTACTGTCTTTTTCAGCTGAAAAAGCCCATAATGGTTCACAGACGATGTTTTCAGTTCTAGCCCAGTTCTGAAAAGTTAGCAACTGGTAATAGGTGTTGTAATAAAACTTAGTTACTTAGAAGGCCAGAGAGATGTGATAATTTAACTATGTGATGCAACTTCGACAACTACTATTTACAGTTCTGTAGCTTTTGGTATAAAGCTTTCTTTTTTTCATGATACATCTTTTTGTTTACTGTGTTTACTGAATGTTTTTTCCTAGGTGCAGTTTCTCACAGAGCAGCAGTAAGCATTTCCTAGAAACTGTTTTCTTGGATCATAGCAACAAAAAGAAATTGAAACCATCTCCATTGTGAACTAGAGAATGAAATCCCAGTGTTTGTGAATACACCCAGCCCAAACACTGAGAGAAGAGTCGCAGCTAAAGCATTCCTTGAATCTCTTTCAAACTGCAAGACAAATCTGGAAAAGAACCAAAACTTTCTGTATCTTTCAAGTAGTTGCCACACTACTGAAGAAGAGTGCTTGATTGTCTAGTTGTCACGTGCAGTTAGGATGTACAGAGAATCAAAGTAGGTACAGAGAATCACAGTTAGGTTGGAGAAGACCTTCAAGATCACTGAGTCCAACTTTAAACCTAATAGTGCCAAGACCACCACTAAACCATGTCCCTGAGGGCCACATCTACATGTAATAGACCAAAACATGTAGAGTCAGATCTGGGAATTTACCACAACGCTTCTGAGTCCTGCATTTGGAATAGGTGCCAAATAAACTCCAAGTGAACTCTGCTGATGATACCATTGCAGTTAGTAATACTGTAATCTTACTGTTATAGCTTACTTTCAAATTGTTCCATTTCTTCTAACACAGAGAACAGTGACAAGCTCAATTCAACAGATTCTATGAGCCTCAAAATAAGAATGTGCAATGTATATCCAATGAGTTCAAATTATTTGAATATCTCTGAAAAGGAGCAAGTATTTCTCACATTCTCAGCAGTAGTTTTCTCCTTTATTGTCAGTTTATGTCAAAGACATATGGTTTAGAAGAAGTGGCTCCCTTAACAATACTTCTGCTTTCAGTAAGAATTAGCACTCCATTTCTTCTCCAAACTCTTTCAAGGCTTTGATGTCTTAACTGAGACACAGTATTCTTTTATCTTGACATTCAGTAAAGGAAAGCATGTTTTTATTTATTTAAATATATTTAGAAATAGTTTAGGTTAATTTGTTGTCATTTCTGTCTTGACATTCATACCTCAAAGGTCATATTTTTCCCAGCCATAGTAGCATGTATATTTTTAAAATTAAAATTGAACAACAACAACAACAAAAAGTCTCCTTTCTTTTGAGATTATCAGTTTCAGATATGTTCTCCATTTTAAAATGCATAAAAGATACAAAAGAAAACTTAGTCCTTCCAGGTTCAGTCAGCAGTACTGGCTGCAAAGATTTATTTTTCATCACTTGAATTTCAGGCATGCAGCCCCAGTACAGTTGAGAAGGTGTGATTTATAAGCCAACTTAACTAACCGAGATGATCTATCTTAGAACCTAATAAAACTCTGTAATTTTCATCTCTCTCTCCATCATTGGCTTCTGATCCTGATGTGGTCACTGTGCAAGAAGGCAGAAAATAGAGCTCTATGGAATGTTTGATATCGCTGTTCTGTCCTACTCTAGATCACTAGAGGATCCCCAGAGTAGTGATAACTCTACTACAGATGTCTAGAATCTATACAGTACTTAGTGTACAGCACCTTCTTCTTTAACATATTTTTTTCTTTCTACACAGTTAGTGGGCTATCTACCTGAAAATACTTCCCTGAGTTGGTATTACCAGGTTCAACCTTAATATAACCTACAATTGCATAGTAATGTTGTCTTAATATTATATTTAACCAAAACATAAATCATATGCTCGCAAGAGGAAAATCCAGTGTATTGAAACACTGTACCTCTGTGATTCACAGTTTTAAGCAACTCTGAAAATTATCATTGAAAATGTTTATCATTAGGTGCCAAAATTTATTTTAGTAGTATATGTAAGTGGCTTGGTTTTGAGAAAACACAATTGTCAGCATTTTAGTCAAACCAGTTGTACAGATACCTAAGTATGGACATATAATGATATGATCTAATCTTCCAATTTAAAGACATTTTATGATGATATGTGTGTATTTGGCACTAAAATTATTGTCTGTTGTTGTTTATTATGCACAGAAAAGAAAGGAAATCCTCTTCTAAAGTTGCAGTTGCTTATAGTTTAAAGATCTAAAGTGCTTAAAAGATCTTCTATTCAAATACTTTATGCCTATTCCTGGGGACTCCTTGTAAAAGAAGCTAAAATTTTTCATGCTAAGTTTAAGAAGTAATTTAAAAAACACATTTGAAGTCTTATCTTGTAGCTAGTTCACATCATTTTCTCCTAATATAGATTCCTTCCTCCTTTTAACATAAATTCAATATTCTTATGAGCAGAGCCCTATTAAGGACTCCTTTCACTGCAGTTTAATTTTCAGTAACCCAAGAAATATTCACCAGTATTGTCACTGCAATCCACCAAATCCAGCTGCAAATGAATGAATCAACACCATTGAGAGAGAACCGCAGTGTCCTACCTTAAATAGAGTTTTATCAATTTATTCCGTATTTTATCATCTCTCGTTTCTGAGTATAACATTCCATCTATGTTTAATCAAAAAACTAAATTACCATCTTAATAGATTGAGATAGCTGAGAATGTGCAAAGATAAAAGCAATGAACAGCTCTTTTAGTTTCATTTTAGATCCATGCAACTCATTTTGGATCATTAAAAAGTGAAGGAATCAATTACAACCAGTAGAATCAGTATGTGACAACTCATGACAATGCTATGAAACATACAGGGTAGATAGGAAGATGAGTTAATAATTGACCATACACTATAAAGTATTAGTTGGAGCCTTGCAGATCTACTTTTGTAAATCAAATATTTCGCAAACATAAAATTATTTCCCATTTTCATTAGAGTTCATTCATTACAACAGAAACATTCTCAAATTAAGGTCATTATACTGCTACCTCAATGAAACATTATGATTTTCTTTTTATATCCACCACTGCAACCACAGACAATAGACACAATCATTTGAGAGACAGCTTACCATAAAACACATCCTAAAACATTAATCCAATATTTGCATTTGTGCTGGAAATCAGAATATCATCTCACAAGAATTCTTACCTACCTCCATCATAACTACCAATCTGTTTCATGTTCCCAAGTGAAGAAACAGAAAGGTTGATATAAAAGACATGAACAAACCTGGAAAAATAGAAAAAAAAAAAGGATAAAACCCAAGATTTGTGACATAAGCACCTGCATGCATCTGAGACAAAGAATTATACTTTTTGGTCTGGCTGGTACCTCCTCTTACTGTTAAGAACACCACTTTTGTTATCACTAACAGTTGTTATTTTTCAATTTGAATGTTATGTTTATATTAAATGGCAGAAACTGTTAATGGGAATAAACAAAGGGTGAATTCTTAGCTTGTCCACGATCTCAGTGAAAACTTGACAGAGGTGGGATTGACACATGATCTAAGATGAGTCCTCATATTCCTGTGACTTTCTCCCATGAAACATCTCTGTCTTGACAGAAAATACAAAATACCTTCCTCACTTCCTTCTTCAGTTCTTCTCTTGCATATATGATTTCTGTCAGTGATGATGAGTGTTTACATCATGAAGAGAATCTGACCACAGGTATTTCTTCTTATGGATTTTCTATCATTAAGCCACTTTTTATCAACAATTTCTGTGCTTCTGCCTGTGATCCAATTCACTTTCAGGACAGGCAGAGAGCCCTAAGCCCTCTACCCTATGTATTCCTGATCTGTCAGCACTAGATAACAAATGCATTCATGTGAGTGGTACTGATACCCATTGGCATCTTTCCAAATAATTTTAGGTTTTCAAATTCTCATCACACTGACTGATCTTTGGATATTCAGCTTCTGCATGAGTGGCTATTTTCAGTACCACATCAAGAAGACTGACAGCCTTACTGCTTGTCATTGAGCAGTACAGTAGCTGACTGCCCCTGGATAAGGTGACCTGAGGCTTCCCGGTTTAACTAAGCTAGTGTCTGGTCCTCTTTGCTTTTTCAGGATTTGCCTACTGCCATGGGATAGGGTTTACTGGGATAGAGAAATGTCCTTGTTTTTACTCTCCCTCAGCCAGCGTGTCACGTTGCTTTATTGACTTAAATCTTGTCATCATATCTGTACAAGCTTGTCTCCATACTTTTGTAGGACTGATCTCTGTGGCTCATCTCAGCTGCAAGTTTTTCCTGTAAACTCAAATTAGTTTATGTTATTATTTCCAGTCTACAACAGTGCAGTGAAATCAGAAGCAGACTTCATGATTGCATTGAAGTGTAGAATTTTAAAGTAAAACGACATCAAAAGAGCTCTGGATAAGAAAAGGAAAATATTAAACATAACAGTTTTATGTATACTATTCTCAGTGATCACCTCTTCTGAAGCTGAACATCTGAAGCTAAACATACTTGTGTACACGGATTTCTGGAGCACATATATTGCTGGAGCAGCAAACAGAAAGTTCAAGATGACAGATTAACTGTCAAGCCCACAGTTTGCCTATCACCTGCTCTGTCCTCCCTGCTCCCTTAATCTATCCAAACCATAGGGCTGGAGGATGAAATTCTACATTTAGCCTGGAAATACATAATCTTTTCTCCTTGATTTCTCTTTGAGACTAGGATTGAGTCATTGTATGTTTAACCTGCTATGGACCTCCCCACGGCAAAGAAAGAAGGTAGGAAAAACCCCATCACCATTGTTCTTGCCTCTGTGTTCTATTTATTTGATTGCATAGGAACTTTGAAATGGCTTTTTTCTTTGTTTCCCATTCCTATTTTTTTCATTGGTAAATTTAAGCAAGTATTTTACATCTCTCTCCTTTCAAAATGACAAGGATTTGACAGTAATTGCTGAGACTATATGATTCATCATATTTAACTATGTTCCCCCTGAGTATCCAAAATAAGATTTTGCATAAGCTATTTTCAACTTTGAGTGGTCAGTGAAGAAACAGAGCAATCAAGATTTTCCAGAATATGCAGCCTACACAGCCAGATTTTCTGATATTATTTCACTGTACAGAGTGCAGCCCAAGGATGCTGGCTAAATAAAGTACACTTCAGCAACATTCCTTAGGCAGTGCTGTCTCCAAGTAGCCTGAAGAACTTAGAACGTATGTTAATCTGTATCAATCAGAACTAAAACCAGAAAAGTATTCAAATTTACCCTTTTTATCACCTTTCCTCAGCTACTTAGGCATGAAGAACAGTGCCTAGCATATTGAATTATCCATTGTTTCTGTGCCATTCCAGCACAGGAACCATCTTTGTTGCAATATTTAAACAGCTTTTCTAGCAAAGTCCTTTACGTGTTTTAAAGTCAGAGAAACGTGCTTGTGTTTAAATTCCATGTGCTTGTGCTTCAGTGCCATAGAAAATGATTTTACTTCCAATTAATCCTGGGCGTGTCACACAAAAGTAAAATGTTTGTAGAATACCAGCCTGCTAAAACTAGGATAGGGATCCACATTGACAAAATAATTGGGGGGGGAAGTATTTTCAAATACCTGCTTTGGTACAAGTGATTGTAGAACATTAATCCCATGAAAGACAAATCAGATAGAGCTGGCAACTGTCCTTGCACGTTGGAATGGCTGTTTGTGGCCTTGCTGCCAGTTGGCTGCCTACATTACATAAAAATGCAACTGTCTATATGAAGCAGGATTCCTCAGTTTTCTACAGAAAAGAATGTGTCATAATGCATTTTTTTCTGAAGGATCCAGTGACAGCTTGGAAAACGTTTATTTTAACAAAGCATATGTTGGGTTTAGAATCTGCCTACTTGTGGACACATGTGGAAAATTGAAAGAAAAGGAAATTTGAGAGTGCTAATTGAGTTGGCCTGAGCATTGTGCAGGTAAATTTGACATATGTGTTTCTGTACTTTATACACACGGATATATGTGGGAGAGGGTTACTTCAGTAGATCACTGTTTATTTACCCACTTTCCACTTCTAGAGTGTCATGTAATGGGGCACAGCATCTTGCATAAGAAGAGGTAGCTTAAAATTGTTTTGCTTTACATTAGCTGCCAACACTTGTGATGGTTATTGAGCTATCAGTGGGCTGTTCTATTCATGCTCTTTAGATCCTGATGTTTCCTGGGTTTAAAATACATACTGGATGTACATCTTACCATCAAGATACAACTATCACAGCTGGTAATTCTTTGGGTTGTAGGGTCTAGGATCATGAAATGATTATTTTCCAACTCTACTGTTGCATAAATAAGTAAAGATTGATTACTCATTCCTAATATATTTGATATAATACCATGTAGGGCTGGCATTTGGTTGCAGACAGAATGGGCTGATTTGGTCTTTCTTCCAATAATACCTTTAGAGTCAAGTTAGTAAAAATATAAGTTATATTGTGTTGGTTCTTCGGGGCAAAATAAAATCAAGGAGAAAAGTTTAAAGGTCACAGAACTAACCTGTAGAACTATGGTCTTCAGAAAAATATGCAGAGTTTGGAGCTTGTTTTGTGCAATTTCTGGAGAAAAGGAAACAAAAGCAGTTAAGTGTAATTGCCCACTTTTGACAGAAGAATTTAACTTTGATAAGTTAGGTTTTCCTCACAGATAATAATAGTAAAGCCTGATGTAGTACTCAAATGAACAGAATAGCAAACATTTTATACTAATAAGTATAAAATAACTAGTATACATCAAGATATAAAATGAATAGACTACATTTTTCATTTCTATGCTTTTTCATGATCCTAACGTAATGCAAACAGGTGACAGATGATAGGATGCAGTACTGTGCATTGTAATTTCTCTTTGTTAGGGTAAATTCTGAAGTCTGGAATATTTCAGAACAATTTTTGTGGGGGTTCTGGGGAGTATGTGGCAGGGTTTCTTTGTCTTGTTTTCTCTTGGTCTGTTTTATAGGTAGTGGAAACCTTCCAGTATCTGAGCAATTCTGGACAGAAGATCTTATTTGGTGTAAATAACACTCTACTTAATGAGAAGCATTCATATATTCAGCAGATTCAGTGCAGCATGTGCTGGAAAAAGGAGCTGCTATTTATCAAATTAATCTTGAACATGCTGAGTCTCTAGCCTGTTTGTGGGTATGTGAAAAAGTACACACAAGTGCCTCACACTTATCTTTCCCCATTTATTACAATTTATTCTTAAAGGAGCAATTTCCCTGACAGCTTGCCACTCACTAGCAGTTCCAAATAACAGTATCTGAAATATTTTTCCCTCCTCTTAATGCAAGTATAATATAGGATGGTGAACGGCAGTTTTGTGTTAGTAATTTTAGATAAACATCAAATGGTTAATAACTGTTGCTACAGAATTTATGGGCAAATCCAATAGTATTGTAACCTTCTCTAATTAACCTTGGTGTAACCCAGAATTAGCTTCTGATTTACTGTAGCTTCCTGAATGCTTTGGGGTAGAATAAGTGACTAAGACATCGCTCCATTTACATACAGTTTTAGTCTTTTGAGTTAAGGGAACATTATGGTTTTAATTCTCACGTTATTTACTTTACTTTTAAACTGACACGTGTCCTTTATGACCACAGTTGTCTTAATCCACAACAAATTTAATCCACAGCAATGGTGAGTTAAACAATCCAACACTTGCACTGTAGAGACTTCCCACTTTCTCTCAGAGATAGGTGGGTTATTACCAATACCTGCCGATCTCTACTTTTAATCAGATCTCATTTCTGTACAATTATCATTTCAGGCTCCTGTTGATTGCTTTTGCTAGTCATAATGAGTAGAAAGAAACACTATCTCATTGTGCAGAATATTGGATTGGTTGGTGTAATAGACTCAGTTCTATTTTTTGCATTGCTCTTTGAAAAGTTAATTTTCTCTTTCATCAAATAACTAGCAGACTACTAATAGCACATAAGGTTTTAGAGGGATTTGCATTAAAGAATGCAGCTGAGTGCCTTATCTACTTTTGGAACCAGAGTGACATATGGATGCTCTTTTACTACTGAATACCTAAGGAAAAGTTTAATGCTTGCTGCAAGCCCCCCCTCATTTTTAAATTCCTGGAATGAGAATGTGGATTAGCTCTCCCTGAAGCACACCCGCAGCGCAGGGAGGAGGTGGTGGTGGTAGCTTGCACAGGCTTTGCAAGCATAAAGTTGCAGGTTCAAAGCCTCATCAAAGAAGCAGAACCCTTCATTCCAGTTTGAAGCTCAGAGAAATCCTCTTAAGTCATATGCCATTGTACTGAGCCCTTTTTCACAGTGAGTGATAAGTGGCCTGGGAGAAGAGCTGAAACCCTGTGACAGACAGGATGCATTTCATTTGGTGGATGGTGCCTGGGCCTCTACTTGGCACTGAACATGGAGAGACAACAGCACAGAGACCCTCTGAGTAAGGTTCTCTGTAGTCAAGTCAGCAAGGGAAGAACTGCTAGGTACAAGCCTGCCGTGTGCCTAGAAGGCACCATGGTACCATTCATTATGTTCTCACAGAACACAACCTAGCAATCATATAACAATTTTCCTCTCATTGGTACTGAGTGAGAAGTCCATATAAGATAATTTACCTATGTGAAAATCTTTTGCTTATTTTCTCACAAAGTCACCTAGTGGGAACTGGCCTGAAAAAGAGTTACCGGTTCTCTCTAAAATGGCACTCTTAAATATAGTTGACATATGTGCCTTTAGAGAAAATCATCCCTTATACCCCAAATGTGAAGGCAATCTGAGTCAGGCTGGCATGCTAAGGAGCCATAATTATTTCCTCTCTGAATACTGTCTTAAAATCAAATCAGAGTACATTTTATAATATCAGGCTTAGCATGATTGCATCATCTCTAGTCTACGTACCTCTAAACCATAATCCTAACACCGGCTTGTAAGGCTTTGTAATGGTTCAGTGGAACCTGAGAGGATGAAATACCATATTTTTTATGGATTATTCTAATAGATGTTGTGTAAAAAATACTTGGCAGACTCTCACAGTAATAGTCTATCTTGAATTTTACTGAAATATACTTCATATTATTTTTACTAAACTCATTGTTTTAAACCTTTATGTTACTAAATAGAGAACTTAACACCATGCTCAACTCCTGCCTATGATGAGAGCTAAGAACTCTTCCATGGCTCCCAGGGAAATGACATTTCTTATTTTATCACAGTGTGATGTAATGGCAACTGTCCTAAAGCAACCCAAGGCTTCCTCCTCTAAGCATTTTCATTCACATTACATATATATTACTTACTGAGCCCTATCCATTATACAAAGGGTAACATTTATCTGAAACTCAATTCAATGAATCAAGAAAGAATGCTGCAGTATTTAGGTAACATAAGTAACCTGCAATATTAAAAAGATTAGAAGCAACTCTAGTAACATGGATGGTCCTGTCCACAACCACTGTTTCTTTCAATTCCTGTTACTCTTATATACACGTCACCACAATGAGCTGTTCAACTCCAAATGACATAGTGACTACTCCAAGATTGGGCAGAATGCCTCCAGAAAGAAATGCCATGAACATTTGCTCGCTATAAAAACATAGTTTGGGAAGATGTTTTTAATGTTACTCTGCTTTCACACCGTGCTAGCTAGCAAATCCCATGCTAAGCAAAAAACTTCACATGAAGCCAAGACTAAAAAGTAGTACAAGGTAGGATGAAGGAACACTTCTGATTCAATCAGTGGCTACATTAACAGATTTTCTCTCACACTGAAGAGAGGAGCTCCTCTTTCATAGCACTCTCACCTTATAGGTTACTTCTCTAATCCTTTACATTAAGTGTATTCCTGACCCCAGTTTAGCCTAAGGTGGCTTCAATAGCATCTCAAAGATAGAGATTCTGGTCACTTTGTGAATTCTGACATGTCTCAGTTACAGCAGGGAAGGGGGCACCGTCTGAAGCCAGTGATGCTCAGCTGTGTTCCCTGCGCGTTGCAGAGATTGTCTGAAAGAAGGCAAGCCGTGTACTCTATGTATTAAAATAATATCTACAAGTAAGTGTTTATTAAGTTATTTCAGCTGCAAGGCGCCTGACAACAGAAATTATAGAGTAATATTTTGCATTCAAAAGGCCAGCAAGCACAGGACTGACATTTACTGTCAAAAATAGAGCAAAACAAATGAACACAGCCAGAATCTTTCTGAGTGCCCGTGCTTGAAATGTACTGTCAAGCTTTGGAAAGAAAATAACACAACTTTACAGTAATTTCTGCCTTGCCTTCTTGAGTTTATTGACATATGAGCATTATGTTAATGTACCTCAAAGAACTTGTATTACTATTAATAATAGGAATTCAATGTAAATTACAGTTAAATTAATTATAATTAATTAACTTTAGCACTTATGTACACAGTGATAACAGGGACATTGATTTCTGGTTCCTAGCTTTTAATTTGCCTTTTTAAAGTAACATGCTACTTTTTTTTAACTCTTTTTTTTTTTTTAAATTACTTTTGTTCTCAGCTGTTACATGTTTGAAGACTAGTGACACAGAAATTTATATTATTTATAATAATAAAATAATAATAAATGGGTCTC
>WUAM01000107.1:6499657-6549260 GCA_024336885.1 Actenoides hombroni | reverse complement strand
TTATATGTTTGCATTTATTGCATTTCACATGTTTTTAGAATATTAAGTAATCTTGGACTCATTCTTCTCCATTCTTTATTTCATATAATACACAAATAATTAAAAGAACTGTAAAATATTTGAAAAAACATATTCTAAATGCAAGGAAATAGGACTTTCATGAAAGAATTTTACAAAACTAATAATCTTCCATTAGAGAAAGAACGTCTTGTTTCTCTTTAATGAAGATCAGATCCTTGTATTTACTATTTCTGTACTGCTTGCTTAGAAACTTTCCTTATGAGATGAAGCATGGTAATATGTAATTAAGGACTTGGCGACAAAGCACAAGAAATTAAAAACAATAAAATAAATAATAATTTAAAAAGTCTTATTGACTTGGAAGACCTGTGTACTGAGGGTTCTTAGATTGTAGCCATGTATGATGAGTCCTCCTTTTTGGCACTATAAGACTTTATTATTAGAAGGTATTATTGATTCTTGATAGATCACAATAAATTTATGAAGACCAGAACAATCTGCTACGTATTCTGGTATATACAAATGGTTACTCATACAGCAGGGCCTTCAAACTTAGTTTCATCTAATGGGTTGCAAAATAATACAAGTAAGTGCTTAGCACCACAGGAAACTGAAGGTGTCTTTTACCTAACAATAGCAGACCCAGTACTACTGCTGCTTGACTTGCAGATTACTGAATATACAAGTTTTTTTATCTGTCAGAACTGGAAAGTAGTTAGAAAATGCCTGTGCACATTCAGGGAGGTGCTGTTGATGTGTTTGTTCCTGTTCTTCATGGACTAAAGGACATTCAGATCTGTTAGACAAACTAAGGATGAAATATAGAGATCTTGTGCCCTTTAAAATCCCTTTTTGGTAATATTTTTTATTACTTTCAGACTGAGTAGGAAAAAACAATGTGTGTTTGTTTGCCTTTTAAGTGTTTTACCACCTGTAAAATAGCTCACCTGAACTTCAGAACGAAATAACAAAAGAAGGTAAAGAGGCACACAGAGGTGAAGTGACCAGACATTGCCTTTGAGAATCAGGGGTTACTTCAGAGCTCATTCAGGCTGGTCTTTCACTTCTCAGTTGCAAGGCTGGATGGAAAACAGCATTAAAAGGAGCAAGAAAAGGACAGGTGCAGATAGAAAAGGCTAGTAGTGTCCATGGCACTCTTACAGGATGTAGATCACTGAAGTCTATCAGTGAGCATTTCTGACTAGAGATTCCAGTGAGACCTTGATGAATGTTTTGCTGAAACTATCATATTAAAAAAAAAAAGAAAAGAAATAAAGTCTCAGATTTGACAGACTTGTACTTGTAAAAGTAATAATCTATTTTTAAAACTTCTAGCCAATGCTCTTTAGCTGTATGAAAAAATGCATCAACTGTGGAAAGCTTGTGTAATGGCTATTAGAAAAATAGGGTGAAAACATTTTAGGTATTAAAACCAGGTACAACTGGCTCTAAATCTTATCACTAGTATTTATTTTCTCCACAATGTAGTACATTCAGTTGATAGCCTATCATGTTACGGTAACACAGCTCAAAATATTACCAAAAAACATTTACAGAAAGTAATTATGATAATTATGATATAGTCTTGACATGATTTCTTTCTGTTTACTACTAGTGAAACATAATTGACACAATTTCCAGTACACTTAATTCATCCATTCGACTTGTGTCATTCTCTGTACTCACTAGAAAGTCAAAATATGGTATTGTGACAGAATAAGGAACACCAAGATGAAGCTGATCTGTATCACTGTTTCCGCCGTAAGCAGTATATAAATTGACTTTAACACCAAAAAGTTTGTATTTTTTAAAACTAATTCATTAGCTTAAGCATATATAGAATGTATATTTGCCACTTTGCTCTGCTAGTCTGGCACATGACAGTATAATCTCACTTTGAAACAATAAAGTGATAAATGTATACAAAGTCAATAACACTTTAGAACATAGAGTGTTTGGTTTACTTCATTTGTTGTTGTTTGGTTTTGATTGGGTTTTTTGTTTGTTTGTTTTTGTTTTCTTTCTTCATCTGGAAGATTTGCTGTACCTGTTAGTTTTTTCTTGTGAGACTCAACACTCTTCATATTAATTTTCCCTAAACACATTTTCAGTGTTTTCCTGTGATGTTAATAAAAGCTGAAACACTAGTTTTCAGAAATCATATGGCTGGCACAATCTATAAAGATGTCGATTCCAAGTGACAGTCAACACATCAGAGGATGAAACCATATGTTTATAGAAAAACACAGAGAGGAATTTATCACAACAGTCTTTCTAAGAAGTGCTTGCACTTGACTAAAAGCTATTGCCCATCTTTAACTAGATTCAGTCAAGTCAGATAGACTTAGATACTGAATCACAGTTTCAGTATCAACAAACCAGATACAATCTTATGCTAGAACAAGCTGCCACACATATGTGGCTTTTAAATAACAGTGAAGATAACATTTTCAAAATATAACTGCATTAATGATCATGCTTCTCTTAAGATAAAGCCTAAAGAGAAGCCATGAAAATACTGGAAAAGCACATTCCAATACATTGGATAGGAAAAGTAAAATCATTACGGTCACAAATATCTGACTTATTTTGTAAGAAAAAGACTTCTCTAACAGTAAATGGTATGTGTTGAGGTTTTACTACTTTTACTTTTCTGAGCAAAATAATTAGAAAGATAATGGCTACAATCTTAGACTCTATGTTTTAATATGCTTCTACATTGTACCTGCATTGCACTTTTTCAAGGGTCCACATGGAATTTGATATCCAGGTAGGGCAGAACAGTAAGTTTCATCTTTTTCAACTCTGAGGAGTTGGTCTGAAAGCTAGATAAAGACCAGAAATTCAAATTCAAGCTCTTTCACAGGCTGTTAAGAGAAATCACATTATATTATTATAGGGAACCCAAGCAGCATTCCTCTGAGTTTAAAGAAATACGTAGCACAGTTTATATAAGGATTTATCAGAATATATCCTTGTGAATAATGGCCCCAAGCTAGTGATGTCACCAAGCCTCAACTGCTTTGTTACAGCATCTTTCAATAGCAATGTTTTAGCAAAGTATTAACTTGGCTATAATATTATTTCTGGAAGCTTTCTAGCTTTAAGAAAAATATTAATAGCCCCAGTATGTGATTTATATTGATTTATATTTAACTACTAATCAAGTGAGTCAAACACAAAACTTTACCTCCTTTAGTGATTGTTCCACATAAAGAATACACAACCTATTTCATTGCTTTGAACAAGACAGGTATACGGTGTGGATCTCTATGTCATAATCTGAGACCGTGCCAGGCCCAAAGTGTTGATTTTGGTCCTGAAGTACACCTGTATAAATTAATCATGCTAAATTTGTGTACTTACCGTGATAAAAAAATAAGGCAAAGCACCGTAATCCAGCACTTGCCATTTTTAAGACTCTTTTGGTTGCATGCAGTTTTCCAAAGTTTAGCTCTTTAGATAAGCCCATCCTGGTTACCTGCATTTTCTATACAGATGATTCCTTTGTTTCTGGTGAAGGAGACAGGGAAGATCATGTACTATGAGGCTTCACGATAAGTGGTTTGCCAATTCTTTGTGTGAGCAGTTTTATTGCTTATATTCTTTTTCAAAGGGTTTTGAAATTTGGTAGGAAGTGGTCAGACTTGTAACATACTGCCCAAAGTTTGACAAAATGGTAAAGCTGAAAATCAATGTTCATGAGGGAGCTGGGTGGAAGTATTAAAACTGACACACTGATATGAACTTTGCTATAATTTCTTTCGCAGTTCAGATGTTGATACCTTCATTATCTACCAATATGATACATGCCTTAGACCTGTTTTGGGTTTTTGTTGGGTTTTTTTTGTTTGTTTGTTTTAAATCTAATTCAGCTGTTAACTCCAAGCATTGCTCTCTTCATTCATGCACGTATTTAAATATGAAGATTTTTTTTAAAGCATCCAACTGCTATGTTTTTAAGGAAATTAAACTCACTCTTCACCAAAGACAAGTCTGAGGTAAATATTCAAGTGTATCATTATACTGTCATTTAGAGTAAGGTTTTAATCCTATCAGAAGTAAAACTTCCAAACAACCGAGTGAATTAAAATAGAGCCAGTAAGCTTTTGAAATTACAGGATATATAGCTCTTACTCATCCGTTCCTGACTGTCATTTCCTAGTAAAAGCTGTACTGAGTGATATTTGTGCAGTCTGCATGAGACCATGAAATCAAAGCTTACTGCATCGTACATCAGGTGTGATGCTTTCACATAAATGTATTCCTTTCACTGAAGCACATCTTCATAGATCCTTCAACCAAGGAGTAGCTTCCAGATGGAGTG
This sequence comes from Actenoides hombroni, assembly GCA_024336885.1. Lineage (NCBI taxonomy): Eukaryota > Metazoa > Chordata > Aves > Coraciiformes > Alcedinidae > Actenoides > Actenoides hombroni. The sequence continues at coordinate 6,544,912 of WUAM01000107.1, read as the reverse complement.
GAGGTTTCCAAGATAAGGCAATAACTTTTCTGGTTAATAATAAAGTAATGGGTAGATGAAAGCTCATTTTTTCTCCAAGACTTCTACATATGATTCATTGCTCTTTTGCAAGTAAAGCTATCATTCTTATGACCCAAAATCAACAGTGATATTTCATAAAAGTGTGAAGCTCATGACATTGACAATCTTTACTTTTTCTGCTCTTGAATATGTTATTTTTTTCTGCTTTTGGGCTACATTATTATAAAAGTAAAATAAGTTAAATTTGTATTATGAAAATAAATTTCTGTCCATTTTAAATCATATAATTATTTTTTTTGCTTTTTCTTTATCGTTTTTCTCTCTATTACTCTTCAAGATAGATAAAAATGAGCAATAGATTTGAAACTTCTAAATAAAGACTACATTTTGCCTTCTAAATTTGAATTCTAGTACTGGCAATCCCACAGGTTCTACCTAACACAGGTGGTACTCTTTTAAGTCTACTGAAGGCCTGTAGTTTTGTTTCTACAAACATTCAAGCAAGAGTCTCTTTTTTTCAGCATCAGCTCAGCTTCCGTGTTGTGTTTTTCCCAGTAAAGATCAAGGAGCTAAGGATTTCTCTGTTGTGTCTCTTGAGGTTTTGAGTAGTGATTCCCAGAACAGAACTGATAGAGTTAACTCCTCAAAAAATAAATTATTTTGTTTTTTTCAGTTTCAGACACTGAAAGGAAAAGTGGTTTGGACACCCTCAGAGCTAGAAGTTTGACAGATTGGAGGATGCCAATGGACCCACAGTTTCTTCTTCATCTCTATGAAGTGCTAAGTCCATTCACCAAAGGGGAATCTTAACACAACAGAGTGTTTCTGAAGATAAGGGCCAGCTGTGTCCACAAAAGGAAGGCTGCCTACTTTCTTGGTCAGGCTCCAGGGTATATGGATCCAGGTACTTAAAGGTCTTCAATAAAATACTTCACTGACTTCAGTGATGTCTCCTAGCTGACTCCTGCTGTGAACAGTCATGCCAAGAGCATGCGTTCAATCATTTTCCTCAGTAGTTCTGGATCCCATCTGGAGGCAGCTACATTTCTTACTATGTGTATGTGACTCAGGTCCTTCACAGAGGGTGTCTTAATCTTTAGGCCTGCTGGACAATGCCTATTATCTGTCTGAATTTGTTTTTTCCTTTTGACTGATAGATACATGTGTAAAGTTTACCATACTTACATGGAAGTTAAAACATGAGAACACTGGCTTTTTTTCTGGGTTTTTTTTTCCATGCTTTTCTTGAAAATTAATGCATCTATTATTATATTGTAGAAATAATTACAATATTTTACACATAGACTGATTTTAACTTAACAGAAACTTCAAAAATATACAGAAATAATGAAAATTCAGTTTGGTTTTCATGAGCATGTTTAACAGTAGTAATGGAGGTACATATTTTCAATAAAATGTTGGTTTAAGCTAGGCAATACAATGCATTTTGCAATTATTATAGCTAAGGGCAAAAATCTACTCTCAGATGCACATGGCAGTCTTCATTTGAATGTGTTCACCTTCTCACAAGGCTGAGTAAGCACATGAGAAGATGCTACTGTGCACATGGTCTTTTGAAGTTATAAAGGATCCAGAAATATCCAGTATCTGTCACAGTCAGGGAGTGCAAATGTGTTTTTATAAAGCTCTAGTCGATTCCTAAATAATGTTAATACCCCTTTGAATTGTTTTGATAAACTAATAATGAGACCTCTCTCGACACAGGGATGAATTGGCACTAAATTATTATTTTGTGGTGGGTCAGTAAATTCTGTAAGGTTTGTGTGAACTAATATCTACAGGCAAGACAAATCATCTCACCTGTGGCCTGAACCAGTGACTTCCGAGCTGAATCATTGATCCAGTATTCCAATTAGCTCTCTTGTGTAGGTGGATAATCCTTTAACATCAGGACAATCTTGGACTGTCTCAGCTTGATGCCCCTTTTCATCACTGCCAACAGTTGCAATCAACCTACTGTTCCTGCAGCAAACAGTTCCAGAAGCTATTAGTGCTTTTACAGATCTCAACAGACAGTGTTGCTGCACATTTGCAAACAACTGTTACATGTCATTAGTGTCAAACCAGCCCACTAAACCAAAATATTCTGGAAAGGAAGATTTAAGACATGAGAATTATAGTGCCATTGGAAAATACTTATTGATTTCTAAAGGGAAGACTAACCTTCACAACATAACATTTTCATTTTTATTTTACTATGAACTGAAAGTAGCTTTGGAAGAAGTAGTAATAAATGCCACATAGCTATGCAATATTCCTGAACACAGAGGTAAACCTAAGTAGATCTATAAAATCAAAGAATGCCAGCAAAATAAATGCTGCTAAGCTCACATTTTTACACTGATAAGTGACTTCACATTTATCATAAAAGGTATTATAAAGGAAAATAAACTCCAGTATATGTAATTTAAGAACACTATCCTATGATCTTTATGTTCTCTTAATCTTTTTTTCAGATGCACCACACAGATTAAAGTTGACATTTTCAAAAAATCCTTTCTCATGATGTTCAAAATATCTCTCATGTACAGTGTAGGCCCTAAAAAGCTGACCTAAACGAAAATTCCCTACTATGTTAGCTACATTATGCTTCATCTGAGCATATTAAGGAATGAAAAGAAGACATCTGTAGGCGTTTTAGTTTGAGGGCATCATTTAAGCTTGCATCCAAAAGCTGTGCTTGAAGTCTGAACTTTCATCCCTAAAATGATTTTAGAGTTGGTATAAAATGCCAGGGTAGTAGGGCTGCATCCTTAGTGTTACAGTACTAGCAGTTAGGGCTAGATTACAGTCATAATAAGGATTCCTTAAGCAAAGGAGAAATTGTCAGTCATAGCAAACCTCATCAGAGAACAGGTTTCCACTCACCTACAGTTATGATGATCTGCTGTCTTACTCTGCTCCTCAACCTCTTTTTCGCTGCTGAAGGTTTCCTCTTTTGTTGCTTTACACACAGACAAGGACTGGCATGTCTTTTTGCATCATCTCTCTGGCTCTGTCCTCTTGCTATCCACTCATGGAAAGAGGTGAAATAAGCCCATGCGCTTTTCCTTCGCCACATATTCTGAACCAGTCTAAGCCTGCAAAGAAGATGATCTTCGATTGTTTGAGGAATGGTATTACTGAGCTCAGTGACTGGTAATGCTAGTCTTCAGTATTTTCAATGTCTGCAAGCCACATTAGAAAATCTGACTGATTTTATGAATGCTTATACCCTACTATCAGTCAGGATTTTTGCCTTAAACATTAAATATTTGTTAGCTGAATGTTACTTGCCTCCTCAGCTGCATAATAGAATTTTCATTATTTACTCTGACACCAACTTTCTAGTTGTCCTAAGGAATTGTGCTTAAGAAAACTAAACATTACAGTTATTAAACTATGGGGTTTGCATCATAATAATTCAGCAAAAAAAGAACTGAATTCAACTAATAGCGTGGTTGTGCCGCAAGGGGAAAACAATCTGTAGCAAGACATCAAATTGGTTTCAGGAAAAGAAGCTGAGGAGCCCACGCCAAAGAACGCTGCTGCTGCATTGTGTTTGCATTTCTGTGATGGGATTTACATAACTCAACATGACATTATATTGGCTAAGACACAAATCTAGTCTTTAATCCAACAAGACGCACAGAGCTTGCTGTGTTGTGTCACCAAGATCCCCTCTGCCAGGCTTCTGTATCTTGCCCAGCCAAATACAATCTTTATGCATATTTATCCATTTAATACTTGCTGCATGTTACTCACTGCCTGCATGCCCATGAAGTTACAGTATACAGACATAAAATGCTCTCCTTTCAGACAAGCTATTTGCCATTGATACATGTGCCGAAATGGCAACTGCAATTCTGTTTACACAGTGAATGAAAATATCCCTTCCTTTTATTGGATCATCATCACCCCTTTAATCTTTTTGCTTTCTGTCATTCCCTTCATATTTACTGGCACTTAATGAGTTTTTAGCAAGAACACTGTTAGAATCACAATCTGCCCATTAAGCACACCACCAAAGATGTACTTTTGCAAAGCGCTAACGAAGAATGCGATTGTAAATCTGAGCTGTAGACAGAGTTCCAGTTCTGTAGGCTGTGTAATAATTCTGAAAGAAAATACTTACCTGATACTTCTTAGACTGCTCAACTTTTGCCTAAACCTTCGCTTCACGATTACTATTGCAGCCCTTCACCATTTCTTTGCCAGAAACAAAATTGCAGTCTCCCTGAGGAGAGGTAGATACACAAATTTGTTGCTAAGCTTATGAGTGCTATGAATAGCAATATCAATAATACCATTAGGCTGGTCACTGTCAGCTTACAACCAACACAGGAGCAAAATAGTCTAGTGTTTTATCCTAAAACCACGTTTGCATTCAAATTTTGCCTTTTACAGACGCAATTATTTCCAAAAGACAGCATGATAAAGATGTTCCCTATCACTCTGAGTACAGGAAATACTTATGAACTGTCCACAGAGAAGACAAGCAACCTTGACTTAAATGTATAAAGGCAGCTCATTCTCAATTCTTCCACTGGAGGTTCTTGAAAAATTATCCCTCATTTTGTCCAATAATATCATCACTCATCCCTCCACTCCATACACATATTTTTGTAAATGTTGTTGGTCATTTTGTACCAAGACTATTCTTTAGATTATAAAAATTGACATTTCATTCTATGTCACTTCACTCACAAATTTGAATGTGTTTGCTATTTTCAGTCCCACAAAATTACCTGAACTTCCTTCTCAATCCATCAAATCCTATCATGCCTATATAGACCACCTTCAACCTCTGTTTCACATTTACACTTTATGATCTTGCTGATTCCTTTGTTTTGCTTTCCTTAGAAACCTGTCTTCAGTTTCTCAGAGCAAATCTCAGAGTCAGAAAATCCTTTCCCACTTCATACATTCCTACCTTTCTCTTTAAAGCGAATGCTCCTTCAGCTGTCATCTGTAATTCCCAGAGCTTAATTGAATTTAAAGCTGCAGAGAATACAGTACTTGAGACTTAGTCCACTTCCTTGCCTGAGAAATTCTCTCAAGAGTCTCAGTTGGCAATGCTGTGTGGGCATTGGATTGGGCATTGATTGGAGTGATCTAGTGATCCTAGGTTAGAGTGGAAAATAAAAAACTGCATTATAAAAAACAAGACAGTATCCAAAAATTACCAGTATAATCCATTCTTGAAATTAGTTTGCTTGTGTTTTTCAAACTTCTCTGCATAGAGTTCCCTGTTTAGTCTATTTTGAGGTAACAAGCTGGCTGTTGACTAGGCATAATTAGATTCAGGTAAAAATAACCTACTAGAAATGTATCATTTTCCTGTGCATTCATGGGTTCAGTTCAGCTCAATTGTGGAAAACCCTTCAAAGCTTCCCTCTGCTATTGGGAAAAGGTTGAGGTCAGTTGGAGCACTCCAGCTAACTCTGCATGGATTTAAATTGCTCTGCGTAACAGGTTCATTCTCAGGAAAGGTTTGTCAGTTCAGGGTTCACTTCCACATATGTTCTGTCAGACTCCAAGTCTGTTGAGCATGGTACAGATTTCCATTCTCACATGCTTCTCTCATCTTTGGAACCCTTCTGACTGTTGCCCTTATACATATCCTTTATTTCTGTAGGAATAAAAATAGATATTTTTTATTTCTGTACTCAAATGTTTGTTAGAAGAGGCAAATTTAAATAATAGAGTGGTTGAAAACCTAGGAACATCCAAGGATATCTATGAGGCAAAAACACAACACTGGAACTGGAACCCTCTGAAAGGAAATAGCATTCTGTTGCTTCAAACTGAATGAAATGCACTACCAAGCTACAACAAAGAAAATTAAAACCCCCAAACTCATAAGCTCTTACTAACATCTGTCACCACACAGTATCCCCATAACTATACCTTCACAGTAGTTTAGTACATCTTCACTCTAAACCACCATCTGCTCTGATCTATAAAACTGCATTTGTAGTGTTAGGGTAAAGGGTGTTTCTCAAGTCAGAAAATGAATTTGTATATATCAGTTGTGAAAATAAAAACGTAGGTTTAAAGTATTGTATTAGTTTATAAGGAAAATAATCCTATTAGCTGAAAAGATTCTAAAATGGCTTTGATTATTGCAGTAACTCCTGGTTCAGGAGTTTCTCAACAATGACAACTTGCTGACACTCGCATAAAGTGGAAGTCTAGACTTCTCTCAGACATTCACAAGTGCCAACATGCTTATATTTCAGTAGATCCAGTTTCCAAATAGGCTGTTAGAAAGTTCATTTTTTTGACAAATCCACAGACAAAGTGACTTTCTTAAAAAATAGCATTCAAAACATAACTTCAGTCTGTAACAAGTTCTACATAATACATCTACTTACCTGTACATATCCCAGGAAATGACTGATGAGAACAACCAAAGCCTGATATAGAAGGAAATTAATCTGTCAGCAGGACAGTTCTGGCTCTTTCCTGCCTGTGATTATCATCTTGGTCACGTCACACTCAAAATTGAAGTTTGTTTGTCTTTTTAGAGTTGGCATAAAGAACTATTTAGTTAGCAGGGAACTGCAACAATATAGGGACTCTGCAAGAGTTTAACATTTTTTGCTGTTTCAGCCAAGGCAACTGTGCTACATCCTAAATGCTGCTTTGATTGGTGGGCTTGGGAAAAAAAAAAAATCATTATTAGGGTTTACACACTCGTGCACTAAAAAGATAAGGAAGCAAAGGGGAAGTATTAACATTTGGAATTAATTTGGAATTAGAGTTGTCATAAGGAGTGTGCTTTTAAAAATGAAAGCTCTGGTTGATGGAAACATTCTTCTGCCTGGGAAAACAGCATTTCAGCCTTCGGACTGGTTAGAGTACACCCAGAAGAAAAAAAACCCCAAACCCAACAAAACAAAGCTTTCAACAGGGGTATGGCTTAAAGAAACAGCATGGGAAGTGTGCCCCCTAAGACTCAGTACCTGCCACTATGAATAATAATAATACTGGGTTTTTATCTTAAGCTTCTATTACATTAGGAATGTTTGGGCCACACTATGTACAAAATGATCAAATCTGGAAGAACTGAGCAAACTGAGGTGCACCTCAGCATTTTACAGTAACATTCTCTTCACTATCCATAGCTTCATCGACTTCCAAACTACTTTTCTTGTGTCTGCAAGTGACCCCTTGAAGAACAGAGAGCAATTTATGTCTGTGTGACTCTGCCCTGGGTGTAGACTTGTACTACATGGATTATTATAAGTCACTGGGCGCATTTTTTAGCAGTGACATTTACTGGGAGAAAGACTGCTTAAAACTTTCCTGAAACATTAGAATTTTGCCAGAAAACTTTCATTACAGGAGCTTTCCTAGGTAGAAATCTGAATCAAAACTAGAGAACAACTGGTCAACAATAAACAGCTTGATCACTAGAGTATTTTTCCACGCAGGAGAGGTTTACATTAAATTTTTGCAAGCCAAGAACAATCTCTCAGGGTTGACATAATCTTACACCACACTATCAATGATTTTACTGTTTCAGAATTTCCCACTTCTGTCATTTTCAGAGAAGATGGAAGTAGAATTACCTTTCAAGTAAGTATTGAATGGAATACATATCTCTACATATGTATATATGTGTATATACATGTATATGTACATTTGCACATAGATGTATATGCATATATTTATCAATCTAGTGAAAAAGAGAAATATTTCCCTCATCAGTCTTTTCCTAAAAACTCCAAAACTAAGCAGAATCATGAGAGAAATCACAGAGCTGATCATGAAAATCAGCATAAAATGTTTGCAAGACTTGTCTGAATTACAGATGTTGGAAAGAATTTAGTATTAACAGAAATGCATTTAACCAGAGAATGCCCAACAATAGCTGAAGAAATCAAGATGCTATGAGTCTTTTCATCAGAGAGATCCAATACTGAGGTAGCTTTTCTATGGTTAATAGTCACAACAACCCAAACTTGTGAGCAGCTGCTAGAGAAAATAGCTTATTGATGTTACGCTGGGAAAGAACACGAGTCTTGCAATCTGTGCAGCAACCAAACACAATAAAAACTGCACATTTGATTTTAGATGAAATATTAGTTTAAAATGTTTACAATTGTAGTACAGCCTTTATTCTCTATTTCTTTCATTGCTATAACTTTGTAGAAACAACTTTTGAGCGGTGGGTAAGCTTCCAAACTAAAATAAACAATAGATTAAGAGAGACAAGTTATCATGCATAATAGATGGAAGAACAGGTGTATCAGAAAGTTTTAGAATTTGGACAGATTGTAAAACTGAGATATTTGGATGTGACTGGGTTATAAAGTCTCAGCAGAGATAATGCAAGGAAACAGAATTAAAGCAAACGTTTCTATATGGAAGTATTATTGATCTGACTTGAAATACTAGATACTGTTTAGAAACATTTGGGTGGGAGGGTGGACATGACTGAAAGAAAATACAGGGAAACTTCCCTCCTTTACTAATTTTACTCCTGCTTCTGTGCTTGTTAATATTACCAAAGTTACATTACTATTATGAACACATACATCTCTAAATGCACTTATACTAAAGACAACAAAGCTTCCTTAGACTTAAGTTATAAGTACCTGAATGAAAATGATGTTATCTCATTTATCCCAGCCAAAATCTAGGCTCTGGAGACAATCTTTTACGTGTTCATCCTCTGGAACTCGACTATTTCTCTTTTATCTCTTCAAAACCCCTTAAACCACCCATCTAATTTCTATTGGCTATTTTTTGATTCTCAGCAAATTTACTGCCTTAGCCAGGTGACTCAGGAGGTTCATAGAGGTGCCCGAGTGGCCATCACAAAACCAGGATCGTCAGGAAAATGGGGCAGGAAGCTTAGACCCCGATATTCAGCTATAGCAGAGTAATTTTCAGGGAAAATAAAACACATCCATGTGCATCTCGACATCTTTAACGTTCCCCAGTTACTCTGTGCTTCCAAGAGAGATTTTGTAAAGCCAAGACAGACAGTTTCATCAGTCGGGAACTGCCAGAACACTCCTTACTCATTTCTCGATTACTGTGCAAATACGTGAACTGGAGTGGATTCCTTTTGACTGGCTGTAGTCCCTTATACTGCTACGAGACTGATACCACAATCAATTTTTTACATTTAAAAGGCTTTGTGCTCGGAAAAAGATGAAACGTGTGCCTTAAGTAAGGTTTCTTAATTGGCTTAATCCTATGAAGGGATCAAAATTGCTAAACATCTTTCAACCTTATTGGCTTACTAAGGAAAGAAGATACTAAGAAAGTTGCACTAGCTGTTCAGCATCTGAAAGTGTCTCTAAATTTTATCACGCCTAAAATAACGTGTCCAAGCAGGTAGGGATGCTGGAGGACTTTATTACCAGAAGTGATACTAGTATCTGCTCAAACAGTTTCCTTCTGCTCAAAACCCACGGTATCTCTGCTCATGCACTCACATCTCTCACCTCACTGGCTTAATGAGTTGTGGTTACCCACCAGCACTGTTACTTCTCTCTGCATTGCCTGTTTAAGTTCTCGTCAATATTGTGGGAAAAGATTGTCCTACATCTATACGTTGTAGATGTTTACACATATAGCAGACCTTTCCTTTCTGTTAGCATTTCAAATCAAACTAATTTGAAAGCTTTATCAAGCCTCAAATGCTCAGGTATCCTAACTCATAGTTAAATTTGTTTTAATCCCATCATTTCAATGCCACAGTCTGTGGTTTCCTTGTTATGTATGAGTCTAATCACAGAGCTCTGTAATGTTACTACTGGGATATCCTTGCAGCAAGTGACACATTTACTAATTAGAATAGTGGGGCAAATTTACTTGACTCATTCTTTAATCAAGAGAAATACTCCTGATAATGTGAGTTTTGTAGCAGCAAAGACTGGCTAGGGACTTGAGGATTTGGCCTGAAATAAACACAAACAAACAAAGAAAAACAACAGGGAGAAATGTTTTTTTTCCTTCCTACTGGTGAGAATCTAATCTGACTTACAATGCACAACCTTCTACTCTATCCTTATCCAAGATTTATACCCTGGATATTTATTGAACTGCACACAAATGTACATTGTACCATAACCTTTTTTCTTAATATGCTTGATTTTTAAGTATATTTCCTTTCATTTTATTCATGATTAAGATGACTAAATGCTTGAGCTTTAGAGTACTTTAAATGATCCTCATCTTCCATCTCATGGACTTTATTTTTTTCAAAGAGATTTAAATTTTTTGACATTTTAAAAGCATGGCATTTTTAGTTATGTACTAAGTCTGTAAGGTCAACACAAGTATTAATGCCTGACAAAAGTATAAGCCAAGTATTTCTTAGTTGGTTTAATCACAAGTAAAGGATAAAGTATACGTTCTTTGAATGAAGTAGCAGCTTGAATTCATTTACAATGTTATGCAGGATGCTGTAGAGAGCCTTCTAATATAATCTCAATGTAAAATTTGAAGAAAAAAATACTAGTATTTTCACTCTGAACAGACTGAAAATTGAGTTACCCTTTAGAAAATGTTAAATTAAAGAAATGCATTAATTTCATGTATATTTTTACTGTATGAAGATAAATCATAAAACCAAATTACCAACATTTCACTTGTAAAATAATGCATTATTGTAAGTCATTAAGAGGGAGGAACAAATGAAATAAGTTTTACAGAGAATGTACATTTAAGTTCAAATATTTTGCAAGAATTATTAAGCATTACTCACAATTTTGAGTTCCTAATTAGAAAGCCTGTAAACAAGTTACCACAGAATAAGGTAAGATAAAAACTTGCAGACTTTTAGTGAATTAAATGGTGCTCACCAACACTCCCAAGCAATTGGAATCTAACTATCCAAAGTAATAAAATTTAAGAGTTTTTCCAGGACTCTTACAGCCTTTGCCAATTAGTGGTCTCCCAAACAATTCACAGATATTGTGTCAGCCAAAAGGTTCCAGGGACCATGCTTGGTGGGCAGTTTGATTGCAACCACTCAGCTTTGCTGGCTAAGACATTTCACCCAAGTCCCATAACTGAGAGCTTGTCCATGTCAGGTGGCCTCAGTTCGCAAGAGCTCTTGAAGACATAACTAGTTTACAAATACAAACATATCTACACGTTCAGCTAAAGAAAAAGGCAATCAGCTTTTAAATTGTTCTGTACATTCAAAGTAGCAAATGCTTTAAATGAATCAAAAACTGGACACCTCAAAGTGATGTATTACCAGCTAGGGTATTTGTTCCTTAAACCTTTACTATACTGTGTGCCACATACAGCGTTTCAATTTAGTTCTTGCTATTTCAGTGGAATCTAGCCTGAAATATTGACTCCTTCACTAATTATCTCTCTTTTAATTATAAAGGAAGCATTTATCACCGCTTCTTTTAAAGAAAACCTACAAATCGAAGAAAAACATGAAGCTTTTGATTTTAAATACAATTCAATTAATTGTTATAGCAAAATGGGAGAAAAGATGCTCACAATTTCTGTTTCAGATTATTATTATTTTCTATTTAATTCCAATGCAACACTGCTCTGTGGACACTACTTCAGTGGATTTTAGAGTTGGACAAGTTACTATCTACAAAGTCAGTATCATGAATTTGGTCCAACTTTCTGACTTAGACCAGATGTGAACAAATTTTGAATTTTATTAATATTTACTTAAATCATGTAGGCAAACAAATTTCAGCCAGTAGTTCTTGATGAATTGTTCCTTTCCTATTCAGTCTTTATTATTGCTGTGTGTGCTGTGAGATTGGATATCTAAATTCAAACATTTCTGAAGCAAAACAAGAAGCAGAGCTTTTAATTTTTAGAGAAAAAGTGAAAAATAATTAACACTGATCATTCATTGATATATTGATATTCTTTCTCCAATGTAAAATTGAGTCTTGATAATTGTGTCTTACATTCCACAGAAACATTTGAACAAAAGAATTTGAAATGCTATTATAACATTATACATTGTGTGGCTACTTGTTGTTTGAGCAACTATTGTAAATATTTTCTTATCTATTCTTGTGGAATACAATTGGCAGGTTTATAAGACTCTGTAAATATTTTTTTGAATGTTTAGAATGTTAAATAAAAAAATATAATTATTTACCTTGATATAGAGTGGATAGCATCCCTCCCACGCTATTTTGAAAAACCCTGACTCTCCAAGTAGTTTCAGTTTGATATGATGAAATGGTATCTGAAACTGTTACATCTGGTTGATTTTTTCTTTACTTTCTATCTGACTGTTTCTGTTGGTTTTGTGATGGTTTGTTTGGTTTTTTTCTTTCAGAAATTTTTCCTGTCTTAGATTCATTAGAACTCAACAGTGTGGGCTTTGCCACAGCTCATTTGTCCACAAAGCACCATAGCCTCTCTCTAATTGAAAATCATCATCTTTTTCATCACATTTAATGAACTCACTAAACAGTATCTATCCAAACAGAATTGCATGTATGCTTTCAATTCACTGCTCTAGCAATCATGTTTTTCTTAAAGGTACTATGTTTTCTGAACTTAAATTTTTTCTTCTAAACAAAAGCTTCAGACTTATTGCCTGACATTTACTTTTCCACTTCAAATCTTCTGAGCTCTCTGTTGCTGAAATATAGTTCAGTTAGGTCTATATCTTTGCTATATTATTGTACATTATCATATTAACTGTAGGTTAGATTTAATAAAAATAGGGAAAACAGTATCTTCAGGAGAGATACTGCTATTGGGGATTTTCCTCAACTTGAGACGTCTCCCTGCAACCTCGAGTGAGACACAGGTATTGCTATCCTTGCTATTTCTAATCTAAACTTTGAAGCAGATGAAAACATTTCCACCTAGAGTAGCACCCAGATAGATGTTTCTAAGAACCCTGCATGTCATACTAAGTAAATCCCCAAGATTCTGCAATTTAATGTTCCTGATTCCAACCAAGTGACTAAGAATTACAGTGTCCTGATTTTAGATGTCTTCATAACCTATTGATTTAGTCCTAGGTATTTTTTTAGTTCCTCTAGGCCAAGCAAAGTATTGCAACTCAGGATAACTGAAACATAGAAGAGGAGTTTAAAATAGGGGTGATGGTAATTACCATGAAATGTAGAAGTATTTCTGAACAGAACACATTCAAAGTGAAGCTTTTAAGAATCACACCACTTTTTCTGACAAGCTTCTAAAATCACTGGACACAGACCTCTGCTCCAGAAAAATCACAAGACTAGAAGCCCTCTAACTTTCTGAATTCCTGTGTGAAAAAAGCACTTTTCTAACTCTGATTACCATGGCAACTCCTATTAGGTACTTTATTAGCTAAGTTGCAGCCAGGGAACAGATTACCCTATTTCGTATAATCATGTCTTGGGTAAGTAAGGTTGAATAATCAATGCAGTGCAATTTTTAACCAATTTATTTAAAAGGTTTCATGGCATATTTTTGCCTGAAAAGTATAAATGAACTTTTCAGTAATATTAAGGGCACCAAAAGGTCACCACACTATTTTTCTAGTATTATCACATGCAAATTAGTGGTTGAAGTAATGGTCCTAAATAAACAGAAAAAAAGAAAAAGAATATTATAAGACTCCTCCCTTGAAAAGATACTGTAATTTTTCATTGCCAAAGGAAATTGCATTCCCAAAACAATTACAAATGTTTTTACAAAGCAGAAGAAGTTTAGAAATACTGTATGTAGATGTCATTTAGTGGGATAGAGTATCCATTAAAATCCCATTCCACCCTGAAGCTTGATTTCTGGATGTCCCATAGATCTGTGGAAGAACTTCAGTGGTGTATTTCTCTAAGTACCAGAAGGAAAAATAAATACTCATACAGTACTTAGAACGTTTCTCATTCTGATCCTACCACACAGGTTTAAAAACTTCCCAAGTTAAGTGCTTGTGGTACTATTTAGATCTAATTTTCTTATGCAGTAAATACTTAACAATGTACTTCTGTATTTTATTTTAAAGGTAGAAAAGATATTTAAGGGCTCATTTTAACTACTTCAAAAGGCAGTATATCAATCTGGTTTCAGAGGTTATCCTCTTTCCCAAGTCCATTTTCAATGTTAATCTACAAATAATTTTAAGTCCCATAGAAAGAAAATGAATGCGTGTATCACCTGAATTCATATGGCACCCAAAATTCCTGCTTTGAACTGAAACTACACTTAAAAAGACATAAAACAAATGCAGAAAAGAAACTACCAAGAAGAATCATGACTATTCAGATGTGCTTAAATGATATCCCCGAGAAGCATTGAAAAGCATTGTAAATATCATTCATATTATCTGTAAAAACTTTGTAGGGAACAGAGTGCAAACAGTGAGAGACCATGTAATGGAATGAGCAAAAGCCCACATATACAGGCAGATGGATCTGAGTACAAATACATATGTAGGTTGATGAAAGTCAGAATCTTAGGTAAAAGTCACCTTTAAAAAATGATCCAGAATATCTGCAAATCAGAGACTAGGATACAACAGTATAGCTCTCCTTCTGAAAGTATGACCAAATGCAGGTACGTGAATCATCATATCTTGTTCAGCAGATTTTCTTAAAGTAATTATAGTTAGAGATTATAGAATACTTCTCATGCAATACTAAAAAAAAAACCAACCCAAAACCAAAAGACCAAATAACCAAACTAAGCCCTATAATGTATTTTTACATCCTGACAGGATTAAAATGATCATTGCCTTCTGTGTAAGTACTTTTATCTCATATTTATTTCTAAAATTTTTTATTAAGTATATGATGAGTAGATAAACATGAAATTAGGAACAAAATATTACTCAGAAACAGCAGGATAAAAAAAATAATATGATAAATCTAGGTAATAAAAGTTTGGAGTCAGAATATTTTTCAAACCTTAAAAAGCAAATGACAGCAGGCTTTTTGTTTTCCTTTTCCATGAGAATACTGATCAATTAAAACTCTGATTGTACACTTGCAGTTTATTCCTTGGTTTAGGAGAGGAAGATGGCTGTCCGCCAGGCATTCACTAATGGTATTATTCCTTACAAATTTCTCTTTCCTCAGGATATTCAGAGGATATGAAGTACTCTGAAGGTTGATTTATGCCTGACAGGACGCTAAAGTCTAGAATACTTCTCTAGCAGACAAGAAAGATAATATTTTACTTACTTCATTAGTCTGCACAAAGGAAAGCTGAAGACAGAAATTTATACTAGTCATTGGAGCTCAGAGATCCTAATTACATTTAGTATTGAGATTCAAAGAAGGGATGAAATCATCAGTCAAGTGAAATTGTTTATTGTTGTTGTTCTTCTTCTTCTAATAATAAGACACCAGATGGAAACCCCGCTCTATATTATCCACCTAATTTTAATTGAGTTAGTGAAGATCTCTTATTGCTTCTATTAACTGATAGACTCATTTGCAGAAAATAAGTTATTCCTTCTCCAAATTATTTAACAACTTGTTCTTAACTTGGAAATTCTAAACAGTCTCTTTAAAGCTCTTTTTTCTTAGTCACACTGCTACACTAAAGCAAGCATCTCCCCTCCTTAAACATCTGAGATTAACTATTTGCTGGACACACTGGCATATCTCCCCTCAAAATAACAATACAGCTACTGAAAGAAACTGCAATCTTTTTCTTGAGAGCTTATTGAAAACTTGAGATTTACACTAGCAATATGAATAGAGGAAAACTTAACTCTTTGACAAATTCTGTATTTTTAAGCTCACAATGTTTTCCTGCACAATCTTATAGGGAGACCAATGATGGCCAAGTTCTTTATATTTTTATTTCCAGTTTATTCTTTACACACTGTATTTTTATTTTAAAACGCAGCATTAAAAATGTGATCTATTTAAGTGTGAAAAAGGTAAAACTTGCTGGCTGCCTTTGAGCAGCAACTGATCAAGTAAAGCAGAAACACAGCAGAAAACTGTCCTTCTCTTGTCCTGAAATGGCCTACCTGATGGAATCTGGATAAGGCAGGAGGTACTTTCAAGCCAATCGCACAGAGTTGCCTTTGAGCCCCTTTTACATCGCAGCCGAGGTGCAGTCTCTCTGTTGCACCAATGTCCTTGGTCCTTTCAGGAAGGCTGCAATCCACATTTATGCAGGTTTCTGTACCACTGTGTCATTCACCATCTTTCAACTGGTAACTGTGGAAGAGAAACGAGAAAGTTCCTTACACATCTATTTTTGTTGTTGTTATGTTGAGAGAAAGAGCAATATCCTCCTCCCTTCCCAGGCTTTCATACTTTGCATACACAGCAACATAGCACAGACAGGCAGGTTCCCTTCTGACCTTCAGCTATGTTCTTTTACAAAATACAGAATATAAAATATTTCTATAGGAAACTGAAATGGCTGCATCATTGATCCAATAATATAATTTATGTTTGGATTTTATGAGGAGTTTAATCAATTATTAAGGAATAACAAGAATGTAATATTTGTTATCACGTTGGCACAAATTTTCTTAACAAAGCAAGATATTAACATATATTCTAAAGGTACCATGGTTAGAAATTCCCTTAGCATATCAGAACTGCATTGTAGGTAGGGTTTTAAGATTATTTATTGGGTTTGGGGGGGGTTTAATGGCAAAAATATAAATTAAAAAATAAAATGGGAAGTTAGAGAAAAACATGGTTAATAGCATAGAAGTGTCTAGCAGAATATGGTCTTTAGTCAGAAATAATACTTATACATACTCAAAAAATAATAATGTAGGCATATTATTAACAAAATAAAGTTGTATAAACTTTTCATTTAATATAACTCTGGTCAGCATATTCTGGTGAAAACTGTACACAAGTTTGATAAAAGCCAAAAGTTTGAGTTATTTCAGATATACTGGATGAAGCTAAAATCTAAGAGTGTAATAAGCCCCGTTCATTTAAATGTGCATTAATATTTTCATTAAAAGCATTTAACTTAGGCAATACACTTGTGGAAAGCCTATAATATTAACAGAATTTAAAAGGTGTTCATAGAGAGTTCTACATTCTAAAGGAACTTAGGTTATTGCCTGTCTACACAAAAAAGACAAGGGATAGTTTTGGAGACATGCATTTTTCTGCTTGTGAAAAGACAGATTTGCAAACATGCTGAAGTTGTTGACCCAGCTGGCTTCAAATTCTCCAGTGTTTTCAATGGATCTTATCAAACAATAGGCCAGCCACACAGACTGATGAAACAGCTGGAGGACAGGATCACCAAGTCAAGCAGCTCTGGATGTCATGACTTTCAGAACCAACCATTCACGTGAAATGACAGAAGAGTACTTCAACACTTGCCTTGAGATTTCTCATCTTTCATGATGTATCTAATTTTTACTATTAAATGCCTCTTACTCAAACTTACGCGGCTCTCAATGGCCTTTAATATAAAAGGTAATAGTCTGTCTCAGTTTCAACTCTTGCTGAAGATGCAGAAAACATCCACAAATTAGATGCTCGTGAGTATGCTTTAAATGCCTCTTCTGAAGGACTCTGAAGCACATACTTCTGTACTGGCACAGTACCTATAATGCCATCTGGCTCCTGAACTGGTTCATGCATTCCTCAAAGCTAGCACTTTCATTTTTTTGCCATTTTAATATAGAAATAATTGAAATAGCGCTGTATTATTTCTACATGTCCAGAGGGATGATTGTGTTCCTCACCAATAAAGTCTAGGTGTTCCTGTTCAGAAGGATGACACATTCACAACAAAGGAGCACCACCTAACCCTCTTCTTCAAATTGTTTCTCAGGTCAAAAGCTTTCTTTCCAGGAAATAAACACCCCTTGCCTTTTCAGAAAGAACTTTTCTCAGACACAACAAAAGAATATCTCAATATTGTGCATATACTAAGGCCTTTTGAATACTGCTCTTGTAGTGGAGATCAAGATAAAGAGCCTTTTCTAGAAGAGAAAAGAGGCAGCAGATTGACTTATAGGTCTACTCTTGTGGCTATTACTCTTTATTACTTTAATGTTTTGATATGCAGCACTGTAACAATTGAAATAGATGGTTAATCTTACATTAAAGAGATGAAGCAAGCATTGAGCAGAATCACTTGGTCTCTCAAAGCCCTGCATTGGTAGAGTAGCAAACTTGGAGGGCAATGCCATGAAGGAGGAAAAATGCATGGAAAATACTGTTAATATAGTCTTAAAAATAACACTTTGAATAAAAATAAAAGAAACATTATAAGAGATGCACACGAAATGACTCGTTCATGTCTTGTAAAGGAATGACTAAAAATATAAAGTGCAGTGAAATCTGTTATCCAATAGGAATAAAAGCACCTTTTGTGACATAATTCATTTTCTTACACTTAAAAAAAAACCCATAAAGCTGGAGTGACTTAAATGAACACTCTCTCAAAGGTTAAATAAATTGTAATGCCATAGAACTACTGGAGTTTGGAACATTTAAAGGTCAGTTCCTTTTTTTTTTTTTTCAATGAAGTTTAAGCTTATTTTATTATTTACAAAAATGGTATTTCCCTCAACTGAGAAAGTTTTGAGAGGTTCATCTTAATACGGTACCATTGTTGGAAGATGCAATGAGGATGGTACAGAGGCATTGTCTCTTCCCCTGAAGAACATCTAAAGTTTTTTTCAGGTGACCAGCACACTGAGTAATCAGTTCAAATGCCACTGCAGGGATTTGTACACTGTACAGTTTATAATCTGCTTTTACATCCCTTGTAGTAAACTCTCTGGTAGAGATATGTCTTCAAATTGTTTTATCCTGGCTACTATGATAGCTATTGCTAGCTTAAAACCTCTCTTAAGAAAATGAATAAATAACAAAGTATCTGCTTAATGTTTTAACTCTTATCAAATTAACAGTTAATTAAAGGTTTGAAAATACTGAATTTTGAAATGTCCTTGATAACAGGTGCAGTCTTAATGGTTTTGTGTTACTACTTTATGACCCAATAATTATAGTAGCAGAAGGAAAATAAGGTAACAAGTATACAGTGCATTGACACGTTATGACTTACACATAAAAGTGTTCATATTTGTTTACAACAGCATCCTATTGCAAATATCAATTAATACTATCATTATATTGCACAAATAATATAACTACAAGGAAGACCTTGGAACACATAAATGTAAAGATTGTCTTGATGATAAAATGCAAGTATACATAAACAAGCTAAAGGTTCCACAGAGAGAGAGGTGTTCAAATAATGGTCACTAGAATAAGTCACTTCACTCTGATGCCACAAGTGATACCCTTTATTTTGCTTCCCTTCCCCTTCCTTAAAATAATGAAGATTGACTAGAAGGAGAAATCTAAGATCATCAGAATATTTTACGAACACTGATAGATTTTTCTGTACAGAATGGCAACCTCTAAACATTGCTGTTGGTAAACTCAGGAAGGTAAAAAAAGCATCTTGCTTTTTCTTCACTTGACGTTTCATGGCTATATTTTCATGGTATTTTCATGTTTAATACCCTGCTGAATCAAACAGGAAACAACATATATACCAAATTGTAGCTTCTAAACTGTTACAAACCAGATATCTGAGCAATTCTCAAAAGAGTGTTCCCCAGCATCCACAATTATCTCCACAAAAATGAAGGAATGTCCTGGTAGTGTCTGCAATACAGTTATCTATAAACAAAGCAACATGTGAAGTCAAACTAAAATAGGGCTATCACTACTGAATGAGAGGGTCCAAGTCTGCCTTAAATCTATAGGATCATCCTGTAAGACACACAGATTTCCTTCTAGAAATATCTTCTTTTTTTTTTTTTTTTTTTCCCTTTTATTTTAAATGGTAAAAACATTTGGGGGAAACCAAACAACCAAGGGGGAAAACCAAACAACCAAGGGGGAAAACAAGGGTCAGTAAGATTTCTTGTGTCTGGCCAAAATCACAAAATTATTATCTCATTTGAAATTAGTCACCTAGGAGTGAAACCAAGAGTCACAGTTTCATAAAGGAAATATTACAAATAAAACATCAACCACATCTGTGCAATTAAAATTAGTATTAATCAACACAGAAGTAGTGCTCAACTCAAAGCTGTGGATTAATTAACCTGTCAACATGCAGCCTTATCCTCCTTTGCTGATGCTTAACACAATGCTAGATGTCTATCTTGCTTTCTCAGAATCAAACTAAAATTACAGTCATTCTGAGGGCAGTGGGGAGATAAACTTGCACAACTACTGTAATCTTGTCTGTCCTTTGCCTACCCACTCAGTAGGCTCAGGCCTCTGATGCACCCTTGAGTAATTTCAGTCCCTCTGTAATTTTATTGAGCTGAAGCATGTGCAGAATTTGACCCTTTGTGAGTCATTTCCATCTACTTCATAAATCCTTATGCATTGAAAAGACATCCCTCAGCTTCTTTGCATGTTAATATTAAGCCTTCAGCTAAATGGAAATACGTTCTTCCCAGCACTGTCACAGTTCCATATCTTTAATTTTAAGCAGGTAGACTTTCTCTTCTGAACTACCCTATTGGCTGCTGGGTCTTTTCACACATTGTTTTTTCATACACAGCTTCTCTATTACTGTTGCTATTCCAAATCTTCTATTGCCAGTTACAGTATGAAAATATCTCTGAGAACAAACTCATGGATTGAGCCAAATTCAAGCAGGCATTTCAGTCATACATTCAAATATGTTTAATACCTCCAGCCCTCTGTCTAATCCTTAAGTTTAATTAAAGTCATTGCTTTCCACTTGCAATCATATACTTAAACTTTTGTTCTTCTGGGATAAAAATAATAAGGCTGAATGCAAGTCTGTAACTCTTTAGAGGATTTGTATATATACAAATATTCAGCTTGATGGGTGTTACTACAAACATTTACATTTAGAAAGCAAGGAGTTGCTACAATTAGGTATATTTCTGTATAAATATAAGCAAAACCCAGACCTAACACAAACTTGCATCCTTTACACCTTTAAGATGAAATTCACTAAAGGGGGGAGAGGGTGAAAACTGAGGAAATGGCAGAGAACACCAAGTCACAAGTTTCTTTTTTATTAGATTTCTCACTTGACCCTTTCTCTTTCAGCTTCCATTAAAAGTACTTATCTCTGATCCATTTGCAGGCTGCTTCTTCCTTTAAACTTCATACTAGTCTATTTTTCAGGTGCACTTACCACAGTCTTTCAAGAATCTGCTATGGTTACGCTTCCTTTTTTCAGTAGCTCTGAGTCAAATTCAGTGGCAAAATCAGATCTTTTATGTTCTCCTAAAAACTAAGATGTAAATAGCAAAAGTGAAACAAAAAACTTCCTCCATAGGGTTCCGTGAAGCAAACCCTGCGAAGGTACTCACTCATTGAAGTACATGTTCAAAACCAGGCATTTACACACAAGAGTTCTAGAGCTTACAAAATGAAACATATTGAAGAGGAAGGGAATCAGCAGAGCTCTAGGACTGATAACGCTGTTCACACAAATAGGACAGAAGGGCATTCAGCAAATACACTTTGCAAGGAAGGTCCTTAGTTATACTCCTGATGTCTATGGTTCTTCCACGTCAGTCTTCCAACTGCTCACATTTCTCTTTCTCAGTAACGTTGCCAGAGATTAAGGCGTTCACTTAGAAGTGGAGCCAAGCAGCTTATAGCTCAGGTCTTTATGGCCCATGAGCAAGCCTGCGAGAAGCAAAGCTCCAAGTTGTCACATCATCCCCGTGACTCATGCCAGCTGTCAAGTGTCTTTTTGACTTGTTTTGGAACTTCAGCTGAAGCTAACCTGGTTCACTTGGAATCTGAACGAACTGAAGGTACTTACATAGTGAAGTGTTGGCCTGGGCTGAGAAGTGACAATTAAGAGCAGTGCCTCCAAGCCCAACTTGACATTTACCATCTCACCTAAGATCAATATATGCTGTTCAAGCACTTCTCAGTACTACTCCACTGAGAGTCAAAGAGGTTGACAGGGGAACAGGGGAAAAAAACTTCACACAGGCAGGTGCCAGATTCATTTGAGACCTAGTTCTCTCTGCTGAGACTCATGACTGGCAGTGTGAACAGTTTCTTCTTGCTCAAAGGTTTCTCTCTATATTAGAATATAACAGCTCCTATTGAAAGTGAGTCCATTACTTGCTACTGATGCTGTTGCTTGCCTGCACTTTAAGCAAAAAAGATGCAACTGGAATCCAAAGCGGGACTCATATTCAGCATCCCAAATAACTTAAGGACTATTTCTGGAAAGGATAACCCTGGTCTAGATGGAAACAGTGGGACTCAAGGCTTAAGAAGCTAGGCATGGAACTTTCAACAACCCCTTGTTAGTAGCTATTCAGTGTTTCAAAACCTCACTGCTGCCCAGCCTGAAAACGACATAAAAGGCCTTGGTTCTCCAGACTGAGATCTGGAAAACAGATACTGGCCAGTGCAGCAGGATATCTCCAGAGCAAGCTCAACACATAAACTGGACAAAGTTCCTCACAGAATGAAAGTCCAGTTGCCCTGTTCTGCAGTGAAGCCTGCAGCGTTACCTGCCACTGGTCAATTTTTGTACAGGATCTTAATGGTTAGGCAACAAGATATTCCAGTAGTTAAAAGCCCAAGAAGGTCTAATGACTCTCAGTTTTTCCTCTCACCTTTGAGACATGAGCTTTACTTAACAGGCTTATAGGCATTTTCCACTCTAGGTCTCCACAGAAATACAGGAGCATTTCTCACCCTCTTACTGAAGTTGTGTCAAAATGGAACAAAGTATGAAAAAATTATCGGGCTGGAAAGAGGGGGAGTACGATGATGGGTATGACTCTGTAACAGGATGATTAAAGCACTCACCTGGAGCTGAAGAATTCTGAGTTACAGTTCCTTCTTCCATGATTATTTATCCACTTTTATACACCCAGCATATGGAATAAGAAAAGCTTAAATAGACTGAGGCGCAAACATGGAAATTGGCTTCGTTTATATCATCAGGTAATTTTACTTTAACTGCAAGTTACTGTACTTCTGTCTTATTATCCTCTTCCTTTATAATGCAGAGATGATTTAAGACCTTTCAGAATAACTGCTTTAGAATAACACTCTTTTTTTAACAGAGTAACTACTGTCTATTTCATTAGCAATTTGTTACTTTTTTTTATTTATTTTATAGACTAGTAAAGACTTATCCACAGATAAAACAAAGAAAAGAAAGAGAAAAGAGATGAACACAGCTTTTCGTACAGAAATGTAAAAATATGGACTTTTCGTTTCAGGGGTTTAATATATACACATTTCTCTAAAAGAAAACAGGTGAGATGTGAGCTCATACTAGGCTGCATGTGTCAAGTTTGTCAGCCAGGCGATGCTAATGATTGAAGCCTTTCACCCCTTCTCTTCCCAGGGATTCCCTGTCCAGGAAACGGGTGGCATGAGTTTCCACTCACTGCTAGAGGTGTAAGACTGTTTTTCTTTTCATGGGGCAAAGCTCTCCCCGGAATTTGTTAGATCATGAGTTTGCAATGGAAGTTTTGGCACTGACTGACCTTCCACAAATCAGAATATGCGTTGTTTCTTCGCTAGATAATTTGCGCTGTTGACCTTTTAGCTGGTAAAATACTAAATCATTAAACACTGAAATCTCTAACATCCTTCTGTCGAGATAATTGGCATATTTTCTTAAACATTACTTTTGTACTAGTAATTACAATAGCCTTGAAAAGAAAATAGTACTTTTTAGATACTTCTTTTATTTGCAAACTGCACCCACTCTAAATTCAAGACTTCTTCTGATTTTTAATAGCATCAATTTTCCTCAAACTTTACCCAAGGATAATTAACGAATAAATGTTTCTCACACGAAGATAATGTTCCACAGAGTGAGTTTGCAAGTGTAAGTTAGTTATACCTGCACAAGGATGTGAATATCTAAATGCTCTGCCTGTACTTCAGCTGAGAAAATAGCATTCTTGATTCATATTGGTTCTGACTTGGAGTTATGTCATCAATACCTTGTTAATAAAAATAAATTATGTGAAGAGGCCTCATAAAACTATGATGGAATATTATTGGCCATGTAATAAATACTAAATAAGTGGCTTCAGTGAGAAGGAGAGCAGGATTTTCTGTTTATTTAGTTAGTTCTATTACTGGAGCAGGGGAAGGGCAGCAGGAGTGACTGTGTCTCTTTGCGTCTTCAAACAATCACCTGCCACCTCCCAAGAGTCCAGGTGTGAGGAGATATCTTCAGAAGCACAGCATGTGTAGGAACAGAAAACAGCAGGGTTGGGCCCCTCTGACAATAAACAGGGGGGGTGTGAATAACCTAATGGCACAACTAACAAATGAATAACCTAATGGCACAACTAACAAATGCTGGAGACTAACTGGGGAATTCAGCAGTGCATTATTAAGCACATCAACTCACGGGCTAAGACAGCTTCTTTTAATACTTACAGCAGGTTTAAATCTAGTCTGCTGGGTTCAGAATTAGATCTGGGACACAGAAATGAATGTAACCTGTACCTGGTTATCAAGTCTAGCTTATATAAAGGAAATGGGCACATTCTCACGTATCTGGAAAGAAATTCTAGCTGGTCAATGACTTTTTTGTTTGTAGGTGCTTTTTACCAGGAGGTTACTTGAAACTTATTTCACTTGATTGGTTTTAGAAGAAAGGAAAATTACATCCAAAACCATATTGTTTCAAATTATTATTTCAGTTATTTTGAGATTTTTGCAGCACAGAGCCTGGAGAGTGCACTTCCTTAGTGAGTGCTGCATCAAGAATCCTCACTCAAACTTTAAGCCTTCATAAGCAAGATGCCAGTTAATTCTCATTTAAAGATTCCTCTATAATTCCCACAACACTATTTCTCATATATATTTCCAAGAAACCACGTTAGTGTGAACCTGAGCTTTCAACTGTTCATCTTATACAGCCTCTTCATCCTTCCAGTTGTGAGGGGTCATCAGTTGTGGAAAAAAAACCAAAACAGAACCTAAATCCTCTCTCTTCTTTTTTCCTGTAGCTACTGTTAGGCACTTCAGATACATTTTTTTGCATGATGCTGTCCCATTCCTTTTCTCCCTATAAAACAAAAGCTTTTTTTGCCCTTAGTAGGTACTACAGACAGCTTTTTCTTTTGTCTGCAATATAGGATTCTATGCTGTTAGAGGTCATGAATTACATATTGAGTTTATGCTCACTCAATAAAGGTTATTTTCTTACTGCTCCTTTACCTTTCTAAAAAGCACCTTTGATCATAAAATTCTCTTTGATCAACAAAGTCTTCAGAGGTGTGTTGGATTGTTCACATTGTGTAAAATCCTTTACAAAAAGATGGGGTCTCTTTTCTGCACTTTAATAGTATTATTACCAGTGAATCTCTTGTTGATTTATTATTTATTAGTAGAACAGTCACCTTAATCATTATTATTTCCTCTATTACAGAATGCAGTACTCTCTGCTCTCTCTTACACGAGGTGTGTCATTGAGAATTCTGTGCTGCGTTCTTACTGAAAACTTCAGTCTCCCGTGACTGACTTCACTGCCTCACAGTATGTGTTCTTAGATATTATTAGAAGTTACTAGTTTAGTTTCTGACTTCTTCACACACAAAGAACAAACATAGCTTCACTCCAAATAACCTTTGGCGCCCAAACAACAAAGTAGCCCAGAAAGGACGCCGTGTTTCCTCACAGTAGTGGTCTGAATAGAGCCCAGCAAAGAGTGATTGTGCCGAAGTGAACTGCTTGGTGAAACCAGGAACAGCAATGTTGTGAGTGATAACTTTGCTTAATTAATGAACGAGGCTTTCTAGTTACCCCTCTGTTTATCAAGTAGAGAGAGCATGAGCACAATAGTCACGTAATAGCAGGTTATGTTGCCCCACAGTAGTTCAGATCAATCAAACCTCCAATTATGGGATGATCACAGTGAACATTTGAAAAGGCTGAGTCGTAGACAGACAAGCACACAGTGCCTAGAGGTTACAGTAAATTGGCAGGGTTTTCTATCAGCCTCCTGTTCTTTTGGACTGGCTTTCAGGAAGTCCTACAAGGTTCTGAGTAAAACTATCTATTAGTGTACTGTGTTAAAAAATCCAGATCCAAAATGTGAATGCAAATTTCCAATCTCAGTATGAAGACGAGTTGGATGGAATTAATTACAGAGTTTTAATTTCAAGTGTTTTATTTTTTGTGTATTTTTTTACCAGTTCTGTTAGACATAGCATTCTCCCCGAGGACTTACTGATTTGTAACAGAAATACAAATATTATTAGACTTTATATTTATTAAACTGTCTCCTTCTAAGAACTGCAGTAATTTTGAATTGAAAAGCACATTCAAAATTAATTTTCCCTAGGAAAATGTTCACTGATTTAAGTCATCAGTCTAATTATCAAAGACCTGATTAGAAGATCTGGTGCTTTTCCCCTTCCCTTATCCCTGACCTTTCTTAAGGCCAGCCCTCCCCCATTTTCTGTAAAAGGGACATTATAAAAAAGTAACTTAAAGTACAATGAATCATACACTGATTTCTGTCATTGAAGTCATCAATTGGAAGCATTTATAACTTTCTCCCCACATGGTTAAATGTTGAATTCTGCAGTGATGCTTGGGTCTGTTAGTTTTTATCCATCTCTTCCCCATAGTACAGTTCTCTGCTTTCCAACATTTGCCTTAAATGACATCCTCAGGCAAGTAAGAATCTTTCCTAATGCTTGGAAATCCTACGCATTGACTGCTTGATGTGAAAGTTAATGATTTATAATCTAGTTTTAAACTCACTGCAATGTATGAGTTCAAAGAAATAAACACAGTATGTGGGCATCTAACTCAAAAAGTACTTCAGAGAATAATGTATTTCCTGGAAATGCATAAAGGACGAGGTTTTTTTCTTCATAGTGGAAGTTTATAAATCCACATCTTATATTTTAAAACCATCCAGCAACCAGTGGCAAACTCAGGAACAGAAATGGAATGATATCAAACCCACCCTACAGTACAGGTCAATAGAAACCCTATGCCAGAGAAATTACAACATGTCCTTGTCTCCAAATTTATACTTAAAAAATCTTGCAGGTACCTTGGAAAGTTGCTCTCTTCTACGTAAGCAATGCTGAATCACAGTGAGGCTGCAGCTCCATTGGCATCTCCATCCTGAACCATCACAAGAATGCAGAATGGTTATCCAGTCCCTTTAAAGCAACAGTATCAATTCCCCCACACACACACTTTGCACCATCTTTGGAACACAACCTGCAAATTCCACTACAGCCTTCAAAAAGCAACTTCAGCTCCTACAAGCACACTGGGGATGAAAATAATCTCCCCTACCTCTTCTGCCCATGTCATCAGACCTTTTCAGTTATATGAACACACCTCTTTACATAGTATATTCTACAGTGTCTGCAAATGCACTACACAAAACAGACTTTTTTTTCAGCCATTCTATGAAGACAGCTTATATTCACTTATTTTATAAGGAAGGATGTAGACCTGTGATTTTTTTTTTTATTATCCTTTGTAACACTACAGAAAGAATTGTCCAAATTCCCAGAAAAGCTATGGTTATTTGGTTTGGTTTGTAGTGGGTTTTTTTTTCCACAGGTAGAATGGTAAAACAGGCCTTGTGAAAAAAAAACATATGAAAGGCTAATATACAATATCATTTTTACATGCATCTAGTTTACTGGGGTGCCTTATATACCATGAAAATCCCTTTATAAAAAAAAATAAAAATCCATTCAGATATTTTTCTAGGCGTTTGAATGGAGAACTTTACAACTGTGGGGTGAATTGTCATGCAATTTGTGCAGGGAAGTGCAAATGCAACTCAATTCTAAATCACTCTGAAGACAGAACAGACAAATCTGTCTTTCCTTTCTTTGGACTTCCACTGGTCAGGGTCAGTTTTAATTTCCACTGGAGCCTCGACAATAGCCCTTGAAGCAAAGACTGTCAAAAGGTATGGACTGACTTAGTACAAGCCTAAACTACTCCTGCTTTCTGGACAGCACTGCCTTTTGCAATTTTTCTCAAGGTAGAGAAGTGTGCTGCTTTTGACGGTTTCAGTCTTCCCCAAAGGACTTTCTGCAGGACTTTCCTATCATCAGATTTATGTCAGTATGGAGAAATTACAGAAATAATATGAAGAATTTTATGCAGCAAAAGATGCTCCCAAATTAACAATAAATATTTCAATTAAAGATCAGACATGTCATGGAACCACCCAACCAACACCTTAATAGGATATTACAGGGCCTAAATAGAAATGATGATGGTTTGTAGTTATTATCTATGACCTATTTTGCAACTGCTAAGGCAAACTTAATGCCTAGCTACCAATCTATACTGAAAAATTCTCAAATGCTGAGCGCATGCGCTCTGTGTACACTTCAGACAGAACTTGCATTGACATCACTAGGAATCTGGATATAAATCTAGGTCAAGGAGCTAAAATGCATAACCGAAATCAATGAGAAATTATCATCTAGCTGTTGAATTGGAGATTTTAAGTGTTCCCATGACAGCAGTATCAGACCATTTCAAGTGCCATCACAGAACTGTCTGATGCTTAAAAATTCTGAGGCTGGAAGGGCTGGATGGAGAAGCCTTTGCTTTCAGCTCCTGTATCCACTGCAGCATCACTCGCCTTGCCAGCCCACCTCACTCTCTGAGGTGTCCTCCTGTCAGCACAACCGGTGCTGTAGTCACACAGACAGCTACATAACAAGAGTATGTAGATACACACACATGTACGTATTGCTTATATATAAGCAATCTGAATCCATTCCATTATAGGGTTTAATGGACCACATAGCAGTTCTACTGGTGTAACACCAGAGAGGAACACAAAATTGTGGCCGAACATGCCAGGATGACCTATGGTTTGAAACCTAGATGTGAAGCAGATGGAGAATTAAAAGATGCCTTGTGTCTCCTACATAGCTCATTCATTGCCAGTTATTTAGGAACATCTCTATGTTTTAAGAATTAGTCTTTATTGACGTCTGCTTTATTACCTACAAAAAAATTTATTAATGTAGCTATATGTGAGAAACTGTACATAGTAAAAGGCTAACAACCTTCAGGGTGTCCGTTCACCATAAAACTAATTTCACACCTAGTCTATTATGTAATGTGCTATGAAAATATTCTTTGCTTCAAGGTATCTTTATGTGAGCTTGGACCATACAAAAGTTGTGTTCAACGCTATACGGATTATCCCTGGAATAATTTGAAAAGCAGGGCCATAATTATGTATATATTCTGTTTCACAAACTGGAAGCTAAGGTTGATGTTGAAAAAAAAAAAAGATCATAATAGCTATATTTCTATTATAGCTAAATATACACCATAATTGCCAGTAGGCACTGAAAATATTTGGACTGTTGATTACTTTTATGGTCTGTATGTTTTGATGGACCTTTTAAGATTGATGCAACTTAATGAAATAAATTTAAACATTCTATTATTAAATGTAATCAAAAGAAAAGAGCTGAAGAAAACGTTACTCATTGAAGGTGACTGAAAAAACAGACTGTCTGAACTGCTTTTTTTTAGAACTCCGTTGTTTCTCAGCTGAGGAAACAAAAAAAGTCACATAACTAAAGACAAGAAACTCCAAGGTCCAGTGGCTATTGAGTCTAACCAAAATATTTCTCCTGAACCACAGTCTAAAATCCAGATCATTCCTGCAAATTGGAATGGCTGAGCACAGACTGGTTTTTTGGATCCACCTTCACAAAAGACATGGAAATACAAACAGAAGCTCCAGCACAATCTAGCACGCATCTGAATCAATACAAAGCTTTCTGTTATTTCATAGGGAAACTAATAATTTCTTCAGCAATAGTAAACGAATCCTAAAAGGAAGCAAACTGAAGTGGAAAATGTACCTTCATATGTAGTCACTCAACATGTCTAAATTTTAAATGAGTTTCCTCCTCTTACTGATGGCTATTTCCATCCATTTCAAGTAATTCTGAAATTGTGATTCACCCTTCCTCTCTTTCCAAGTCTTCATGACCAGTTATCTGGTCATGAAGAAAACTTCAGGATACACACAAATATCTATTGTCATGACTTGATGCTTATTTTCTCAGCAATTCCATTCACTTAAGAGGGGATACTTTACAAGAAAGTATAACTGAGAATGAAGAAAGATACCCATTTTTTCATGCCAACAATAGTATTCCTTAGTGCACAATTCAAAGAAAATAAGGACTTCTTTGCAACAAGTTAACTAATAAAAAAAGCCAACAGATGGAGAATATAATACATTCAAAATCTATAATGAGTGTCTCAAGCAGTAGTGCTTTTTCTTCTGTCAGCCTAAAATTCTGATATTTCTCAGTTGCTAGGATACTCCAGCTGAATAAACTACTTTTTTCTTTCTTGCTACTTCAAATTATCCACTATTGAAATGCTTACATTATATACAGAAAGGAAACACTTCAACAGCAAACTTTTTTTTCCAACAGCAGGTAGAGGATAACAACAGCACAGGTGGATAATAAAATGTGCTTTTCATTTTAAAGAATTGATTTTTATACATTCATGCCATAAGAGAAAAGAGCTTGTTATGACTGACATGCAACCATAATGCCAGTTATTCCTTAAATACTTAGATATCCAAATAGTCTATGTCTAAAATAGAGAAAAAACACAACAGACATGAGCTCCTCCAAGTATTTTTAGTTCAAGGAAAAAAACTATAACGCGGTAGATGGAATTCATATCACGTCACTATCTTGCAACAAAACTCTACTTTAAGATTAAAAATCCTATGCCTTATCATAAATAACTTTTCAGAAGTTCAAGTAATATATATGGGTCTCAAGTTATCTGAAATTGGGAACTATAGGTGTTTTTTTATGATCTGTGATAAGATAAAATGCACTATATGTCTTCTTTCTCAAATATCTCCAAGTCCCTTTACTTTTCACAAAACTTAAAACTATACATATTAAAAATTTATGCTTTTTAGGGGAGGAAAAAAGGGGTATTTTTAGCCACCAGTTAATGTATTTTAACAACCTTAACATATATATAACAATATACACACATCATACTGAACATAAATGTTTGTGGTGATTAATACAGTGTAATTCTGAACTAATATTATTATCAGATTTTACAAAGGAAAATTGTTAACAATCTCTATTTAGCAAGCTTTCAACAGCCATTGTTGTAGATGCTGCCTCATCTGTGTATGTCCTCTTTGAAGTTTATATCAAAATTAACAAAGAACAAGCCAACAGAAAATCAGAATTCTTACATGAAATAAATAAATGAAAAAGGAAACACAGTATGAGAAGCATCACGTGAGCAAAATTCAACAAAGAAATCTCTGCTTGACTTGCAACTTTAAGCAAGGGCAAAGAATAAGCTCTCCTCAGCAAAGTCTGCAGAAAATGCAAGATAATCATACAATATGCCTGAGATAGATTTTTATCACTGTAACTGGTCCCACAGTAGATTTTAGAGAGGAATATAAGGAGGATATAATGCAACAGCAACATTTATCAAAATCAATTCCCAAGTTTTCTTGGCACTGCCTGCTGACCTTCACCGTAGCTTTGTACTGCTAGTAGCAAGAAGAGGACAAGAAATTCATGAGTAGATGATAATGATTAGAGAACAAAGCTCAAAGGAAACCTTCATCTGTGATTTCCTAGTCACACTGGGAGCCTTCCAAGCAAATGAAAAGTTCTGACTTCACGAACAGAAGTTTTTTTGTGATGTCACCACAGTGCAATGAAGAGAAATCCTCAGCGGCCAATAGCTGCTTGTAGTTTGGCCACATGAATTTCACCTAAACTGATCTGAAAGTTTAAAACTCTTCCTTATTCAGGAAGTGCAGAAAAAGACAACTGTGAGATGTAACCAAGTGCAACAAATTTTTCACTGGAAAACCTTTGTGGACACAGTAGGTACATCATTTTTGGTGAGTTGGACAGCCTACAAAAGTCATTCACTTTTTTAGGGTATAATTAAATCAGACAAACACAAACTGATCCACAATTTTTTTTAACATCAAAAAGGAAGAAAATGTGGCATAAATTGTTGACAGTTAGCAAAATACAGTCTCTCCATGTTGATCTCATTGATCTCAACTGAATCATTAATGAATGTCTTTCTACTAATCACTAACTTCATGGAAATACCAAGTGAAAATTCTCAGATTCTGGCTAGCTTTTTCACACCTGACTATTACAATCTCTCAAAGAGTCATTTCTTAAAAGAATTATCATAAACCATTGCAAAAACAAGAAATCAGACCACTTTAAAGTATTTTGTACTAGACACCTTAAATACAATTAACGAAAATGAAATAATGTTATTTCACTGATATTTCAGACACGATAGATCACGTTTTCTGTGTATGCTGAAAAACTTTCACACATTGCTGCATGAGACCTACACTCTTCCTGTGTGTCTTTCCTCACTGTGCATTTTCATGTTTCATGGCGTTTTCCATCCTTTCAGTTTAATACTGAATGTATTGTCTTTTGCAAGTCCTAACACACAGTGTTTTTCTATGAGTCTTTCTTGATCTTACAGTTGTACCCAGAGATGTTGTACCAATTCAGTTATACTACTCCATAGTAGAAACAGGTAGCATCTCAGAACACAAGCCTCTTTCTATAGTGAGATTAAAATTATAGACTTAATTAATTCCATCAGCACCGCAGTGAAGCAATTTTTCCCTCAAAACTTGGAGAGAAAAAAACCCAAATCAAACACAACACAAAAAACAAGATGAATTGAGGCTAAGAGCTCAATCTATTCCAATAAACTGCCTTGCTACTTGATCGGGCACGTACAGAAGTCAGTTGTTCACTCAAGTACCCAATGAGTCACTGGTAGACACATGATTATATGTAAGAGTTCTGAATTCTCAGATTTCTTTACTTTCTTCTAGGCAATGCTGCCACCCCCTTTGAAGCACAGGCAAAACAGGCTTCAAAAATATTTCTCCATTAAAAAATATCAGAACAGGAAATAAAAATAACTCTGCGCTGAAATAATTTTTGCTGCGGACAACACGATAAAGATACTTAAGATCCTAAAGATACATTGAGGATGCAGATCTTTACTCCTATATTCTTTCCTCATTCATTGGTTCTGCCAGGAATCAAAAATTAGTCTGAGGTTCAAGAAGTTCTGCTCCTATCTTTGCTGCAGTGAAATTCCATTTTATTTCTCCACCTGTCAGACAAAGCCACAAGTCATTCTTATCTAGGAATGGGAACCAAATGCTCACCAAAATTTGTGAGATGCTGATGAAGAGAACACTCAAAATTCTACAGTCTTAGAATCTAAGGAGCGACAGTTCTGCTGTCTGACTGAGATACCCCAACTTAAGATACTGTGGTCCTTTGCCACATTAATCTACATCAAGCAACAGCCAGCAACTTAATTTTTGATACGACTCTTGGAGAATGATTGTTCCCTTTGAACAGAAACCATGCTAATGCACAAAACTATTTTACCTGCTCTTCTTTCACAAAAAGGAAAGACAAAAGAATCGAAGTACCTTCCAGCTTTATACAATACTAACAGCCATTTAGAAACATCCTCCTACACAAGTAGAAACATCCACCTACATTTTCTTGGTAGTTTATCAAGAGCAGAACAAATCTTGTTGTCATTATGCTACAAAGCAAACAGGAAAAAGAAAGTTGAGCTGTTTGTGAAAAAGAAGAGCCCTACCAACAGTCTTGTAACAAAGGACAAATTTAAGCTGTTGAATACAGCTTGGAAGATACCTGCTAAATGAGATACAAACTCACACAAGCTCTGCGAGTTCCTAGGATACAGCAATTTCTTCACAAGGAAAATTCTCTTGCCTGAATTTCAGTACTTCAGCCACATGTTACTACATAAAAGGGGACATCACAACACTCATCCCCCATCATTATCTAAACACTAGCAGCCATCTGAGAATACCTATAGGTTTTGAGGGCTCCAGCAGAAGAAACCTTCTTGCTGGGCTTAGGACTGATCTTTAGCCTAAGGAGTCTAGACACAGCAAGACCAAAAAAAATAAATTGGGGCAATGAGTTTTCCACTAAGTTTTATGTTTCCTGAGAAAGGTGAACTGAAAAAAGATGGAGGTTTATACACACACACACATACGTATATCACCAGTGTAGACTTTATCTTTTCTGCTAAGTCCTTGATGCTGGAATGAGCCAACAGATGCATAGCAGCTCTTTTTCAAAATCTTTCTAGGCCCACATTTCATGTGCACATGATCTCCCTTCTGCAGCTTGTTTTTCCCAAGAGCAAATTTCAGCTGGGCTTTTACTGGGTGTTCTGGTGTACTCTGTGATGTTAATGAGCAGATCCAGATCCAAAGACACCACAGAGCATCCCAGTGGGTATTCCAGGCACAAAATGGGTTCTTAGTTCTCTGTTCTTAAAAGGGATATAATATCACAACAGTCTTTTGAGAGAAATTGCATTATGCACTGGGAGTTGCTTAGCTAATATGGTTCTAAGTATCAGAAATTAATAGGTAGCTTACTTCTGTAACGGTGCAATTACTTTGCAAGCGTGGTTCCTACAATGTCAGAAGACAAAAGATGCTTTGAAAATACTGGAGAACACCACCATGCCTGGCATTTTGTGTATTTCCCATTCTCACTGTTATATGACCATCTACAACTTCAAGAACACTTTAAAAGCAATAAGATTGCCATGAATTTTTTAGTATTTGGAAAGGTTTAGAGAAGTTCTGTGAATCACTATTGTTAAAATGAAAAGCTATATTACTAAGTGATATTATTTTTCCTATCATAAAATGCAATATAATCTTTAGAGTAGCTACTTTTTACTTTGTAAAGGAGTTAGGCCACATGTATAAAGGTACATGATACCTCCAAAAATAATCTGTTCTCCACTGCCAACTGTAATACCAAGAAATCAGAAAATTCAATGAGTTGTGGAAAATCTATCATTGTGATATTGCTCCTACTGTTGAGACACTTTTTAATTGAAATACTGCCTTAGAATTTGACCTTTATTAATAAAGCAAACAAAATCCAATGAGAATAATAGCGGCATGATAGATTACCAGGTGCAAAAGTTCACAGAAAGTTAAAATCAGAACTGCAATGAAACACGAAAAAAAGTAATGTAAGATGTTTTCTGAACATTAAAACTGTATTTATTCATTTTAGAGCTATACATTTAGATGATCTTTTGCATAATATTCCTATGTTTCCATTTATAAGAAAATGTATTCCAATTTAAGAAACTTTTCCACACCTATTAGCAGGTGTTATAAGAGCCAGCTGGAATCCATACAATTTAATTTTCATTTTATCTTTCTGCATCTGTCTTTTTATGCTTCAGCATTTTCCTTTTTATGTTTTTTTAATGTTATATCTTATAATTTGAGAACTTTTTTCTTTTAGTTTATCCATTATATTCAACATAATTGGTCACAGACCAGGCAAAATTTGCACATATCCAAAACTGCTGTGTCTGCGTTCCAACATACAAAGAAAATATTATTTTTCAAACAATGTTTTCATACAATACTAATGTTCTCCAGTGGCCAATTAGTTATAAGGTTGATGCTGCTAATACTCTTCTTCTGAAGAGTGACTGGAATAGTTATTTTAATTGTAATGATTTCTACTTAATAAAATTCAATAATACCAAACAAAATGCAAGTGAGTAGAGCACAAAAGCTTCAAGAGCACCTGGTGAAAGACCCTTTGTAAGACACGAGGAAGAACTGAGCAGCTCCTACAGTCAGGTCCAAGCAGGACAACTTGCTAATGTATCATGGTACATCACAACCCTTCTCCATTGACAGCTGGGAACACACCATAGTTTTTGAAGTAATGGAATAAGTGCGCCTGATGCATAATGAGTAAAATAGAAGCTGTCATTTAAGTCCATGGAGTGTGAAATGGATATTCCAAGCTACAGGGAGAATAGTAGAGCCGCAGTCACGAGGGCACTTAGAAAAGTGTCTCACACATAGGAACAATAGTAGAGGTGAGAGAGGCATAATAGCATCTGAACAGCTATATCCCTTAGAGAAAAAAGGATGTTGGTTTCATAACCCCACCCTTCAAATCCAAGGACAGGGGAAGTCTTAGTAATTAAAACTACCATCAGGTGTTGCAAAAGGCAAAAGAGAGTGTGAAAAACGTATATAGAACTGAGATCACAGCAGGGTTGGTATATATGAAAGTGAAATAATAGATTCTAAAATCTTAAGATAGACCCAAAGAACAAAAAAAGAAAACAAGAAATTAAAATAGTGCTCTAGAGCTTGGTCCATTACAGCCCGGATGGAGATTAAGCAGCTAGAGTCCAGTTGTAAAACAAACAAAGCATGATGGTACCCGTGTTAGTTTTACTTGTAACCTCTTGCTTTCAATTCTGTAACTTGAATGTTGACCTTAAACCTTACAGTATGAACTTCTCTTACTGTAAACCATGTATTTTGCAGACAGATGAGATCAGCAACATTAGACACGTAATCTTTTCAGAGATGGAAAGCTCAAGAAAGGCATGCTGTCGCTCTGAGGGGTTGAATTTGGTGACCAGAATGTCCTGCAAGATGCTTTGGGCCAAGCTGCACGTAGGCAGGATGGTGCTAATGCCTCTAATACAATGAGGAATTGCAAACAGTACATGTCTACACGAAGCCTACAGAGGCCAATCTGCAAAATATTACAGGTCCCTTGCTCACTTGAGATGCACAATCATTATTATATTTATTGTGTTGCATTCATCTCTATTATAGGAACTTCTGATATCCCTCTGCCTCTTTTTCCCTGCTGTACTAAGTCTGTGTGCTGTGTGCCCTCACATTATCCTTTAATATGAGTTAAAGGTGCATAAAAATCACTGAATCATTTAGTTCAGAAAAGACCTTTAAGGTCACCAAGTCCAACTGCTGTCTTTTTGAGTTTCAGACAAGGCAAAGCAGCTGAATGATGAGTTAACATCAGCTGCTCTGTTCATTGGCAGAAAGCTCTGCATATAACTTGTCCCATTATTACTCTTTGGGAGATGGGGCACTCAACACTTAAAATATTTGTGGACTACCCAAATTATTTGCTGTAAGATGTACTTATCAATGAAATACTTAAATTTTTCTTCTGATCCACCGATTTAAAAACTGATGGTGGGAAGTAGAGCTCCTTGATTTCATTGCAAATTAACAAGGCCTTACAATGCAAAAATCCTTTCCTCTGGAGACAGAGATCTAATGCTGTAAAAGTACATCAGTCATATAATCCACCTTCTGATTATGTTGCAGGACTGACTACTATTACTATTTCTGGAAGATCCCTGTCTATCAATTCTTGAAAATCTCTGCAGTCTTTGTTAAGCAAGTGAAAAATCCATCTTTGGAAATGAAAACAATTATCCTACTATCCACCAGAATACAGATACATGGTGGTCAAATTAGCTTGATTATTCTTCCTTTCCAGTCTCTGAGGAGAATTGCTTACTGTCAGTTTATAATGACTTTCTGAACGTTTGAAGAATTCAACAGGACTTGTTGAATTAAAACTATTATATCTTCTGCTTTTGCCATTCAGTGAGCCAGTTCTGTGGTGACCAACAGACAAATCTGTTTCTTACCAGCCTGAATTTATTCCCCTCAAGGTGTTTACAAAATGTTGTTTCTCAGTTTGCTTTAGAACCTTTCTTGTTAGCGAAGTGTGGCTTATGGGCCTATAATTCCCCATGGCTTCTCTTTCTTTCGAAGGTAGTAATTTATCTTTTCCCCATCTCCACTCTTCTGGAACCCTCATTTTGATCTCTAAAACTTTTCAGAGATGGTTAGTGGCCCAGATGTTATTTTAGTTAAATGTTATGTACTGTAGGAAGAATGTCATCAGGCCTATGTGAAACCGAACCTACACAACACTTAGCTTCACAGTTCTCTGTTTAGCTTGGTAG
Source organism: Actenoides hombroni (assembly GCA_024336885.1). Classification (NCBI taxonomy): domain Eukaryota; kingdom Metazoa; phylum Chordata; class Aves; order Coraciiformes; family Alcedinidae; genus Actenoides; species Actenoides hombroni. The sequence goes on along the minus strand of WUAM01000107.1, from coordinate 6,507,044 downwards.
GTGCCCTTGTTCAAGAAATGTCTGTTGTGAGACAGTAAGAATACATTTGCACCTCCAATGGCAATGAATGCACTACAAAACAGTGCATTGGAAATCCAGTAACCCGAGCTATATTCTGCCATTTGTGTAGAATATTTGGTTGTAGGGTTTTGGATACCCTTTCCATATTCTGCTGACGGGGGGAAGCTAGGTGGAAAAAGATACAAACTTGGTACAGGACAATCAGCAATTACTTAGAAATAAGGAGGATATCTGACTGCAAGTAATATTATCTACAGTTGTGAATAACACTCACGTAAAGTAGAGCCTTGATCTTTTCCCAGTCACTACTAATTTGAATTTCAAACTGTTTGTGTAAGGATGAGTAAACTTAACCAATTTTTTTCACTTGTATGCCTTCTTGTTTATATGATTCTTAAGGCTTCCTAGTTTTCACACAGTCGAAATAAATAAAAGACTTCACTTCAGGCTTGCTTTCTTCTTTCTTTTTATTGGTCTCTAATTGCTGTTACAGTATCACCAGCACAGAAAATAAACAATGTGACTTAGATTTTTTCCAAAAGACCTTCTCTGTATCGGCCAACGGATTTGTCTTTTGGCATTGAATCATTAAGGACATGTTTTGTCCCCATTGTTTTCCAGTAAACGTTTCAAAATTTCCAGCATAGCTATCAGAAGGTTTTGCTCACATGAATTGCTAATGTTTAACTGTTGTCTTTCAAGGCTTTCCAAAGCAACCCAAATTGGCCTTGGGGTGTATCGGGATGAAAGTAATGGTGAGGCTGAGAAAGAATTGTATGTAGGGGGAATATTAAAACAACATCAGAGCTTTGACCAAATCCCTTTAGGGCAGCATGCCTTAATTCATAGCTACCGAGCGAGCACAGATGTAGGAAAGCAGATTGTTAGAGACAAGAAAATTTGGAAATTGAAGTTCAAGAAGCTTTACATACATGGGTAACAAGCTATAAAAGCAAAGCCCATTTCAGCATGTCCCTTGCAATGGTATCTTTCTATCTCGCTGAGAAGTAGAACAGACTGTAATAAAGGAAGAAAGGTCACAGAGAGAGCAGCCTTATACTGACTCTAATGTGAAGAACACAAATCTTTACGAGAATTCAAGCCTCTGACTCTCTCTATTCCTCACACACTAGATCATCTGGAAGGAATAGAATAAATAACCAACAGGGAAAGGTTAATAATAGGTCTCAAAACCCCATCAAGTCAAAATCAGAAATCGAGCAAAGTAGACATGAAAACAGAGATAAAGGCAAGCATATTCAGGAACTGGTACAATACCAGTGTATTACTGAAGCTGATTCAGATAAGAAAATACCAACTTTATTGCTCTTTGAAATACCTATGTTCACTCTAGGGTCATTTTATCATTCAAATGACTATGAACATACAGAAACAAAGTATGTCTGTAGACATTTGCAGTCAAAGAAAAGAATGATTCCTTGATATTAATGCATTAATCTATGCTAGGTAACATAATGTTCCATGATCACATAATGAAAGAGTGTTTAGAAGAGGCACAGGGAAAAGGGCACAATACAAGTAGCTGATAGAAGGTTAAATGAGGAGAAAATTCTCTGCTGGCAGAAATTGGCACTGTGCCTGGTACTTCAATGAAGCTGAATCAATCTATAGAGAACTTGGTCTTGAATAACCCAATTTTAATTCTGCTAAGAACTCCATGGGGTTTAAAGCCTTCTACATACTTTATTCATAAAAGAAAAATATCAGAAATAAACAGTAATCTATGTTAGTACAGTCACAACATTCCAGAAATCTCCAAAATACATTTTAAAGGTACCACATTATCAATTTTAATACAGTGAATATATACAAAGATACACTGCTTGTAACATGGCAGTGCCTTAGGCTTAGATGACATTTGAGGTCCTGAATTCCATGGCAAAGGATAGAAAATTCATGGACAGTTTAGAAAACTGAAACATAGAAAAATTCAGTTCTGAGGAACTGAATAAAAAGTTGATTCTGAAAAGATTATTTCTTTGGAAAAAAAAACCCGTACTCAAACACTCATGTTTTCCATTGTGGGGGAAAAAAGGTAGTATGTTCTGTTACTAAATTCTGAACTGTGAATAACCATGCCTTTTCCTGCTACCATAGTTTAGCCTCTACCAGCAGCCAAACAACACACAGCTGCTCACCCACTGCTTTCCCCCCACCCTCTCCTGGGGGATGGGAAGAAGAAAAGAAAGGTGAGATCCTAGGGATTGAGGTAAGGACAGTTTAATAAAACAAGACAAAGACAGAAAATATCAAGAGTACTAATGAAATGATATACAAAGCTAGTAATAGGCTATACCTGTGTCTGAGATGCCACTTTCCTTGGTGAAGCAAGTTGAAAACAGAGACAACCACATTGGGCCAGTCCTACCTTTATATATGGGGCATGACTCAGCATGGTATCAACTCTCCCATTGGCTGGTGAAGTTGTTTATCCCACTGGGGCCCCTTCCAGCTGCTTGGACCAGCACCTGCTGGTGATAATTAACCTGGACCAAACTCAGGACACCTGGAGAAGATGAGGGCCACTGAGCCCCTGCCTTACTCTCAGACACAAACTATTGTGCTAGATGGATCAGTGGTCTGGCCAAGTAGGGCATTCCCAGTATGTCCATGTTAAACAAAACACCACCATAAGCACAATGAGCACTAGTACTGTTTCTTAAAATAATACAAAAGGCTCAGCGCTTTTAGATGTTACATTTTTGGCCTTAGAAGAGAACAAGAAATAAACCAGAAATCAAATCCTTTTGTGCAAGTTGCAGCAATGTTATTGAATTAATGAATAAACCTTGGTTTTCCCTTCACTGAGCTACAGAACAAAAATGAAATGGGAAGATGCTAGTCTCAGAAAGTCTGATTTTCTTTACCACAGAACTTTCTGTCTGACCAGTGCAATCTAGGAACTAAATGTGGTGTGGGAAGATATTTCTACTGCTCTACTTTTATCTTAAATCTCTTCTGAGAGAAGCACTTTAGAGTTGTGCTAACATGCCTATAGTTACCATGGAGTGAACCCTGGCTAATAAATCTTGTCCATCACTAATTGGAAACACTGTTAACAAGAATTTGTCTTAAACTCTAGCCAAAATTAGGCACTTTGCTACCTTATTGAATTCAGGATTCATAGCAATGAACCCTTTACTAAAAATAGCCTTTGAAAGAATGATCACATATTGGAAATGCAACACTTTAAAAATACATCTGAAACCAGAACATCCATTTCCCCTCAGGCTAATGGTTATAGTACTCGTGTGGAAAGCAAGAGGAACTTACTCTGTTTCCTTAACAGCCTTAGGGAAGAGTTTTAGAACATGTTTTGTATATGAATACCTTCTTTCTGAGCAGTTTTCTGTAAGATGTTTGCACAGGACGTAGGTGGCAAGGTGCTTGTAGCAGAGGAGCTGCTGGGGTGACCAGGGGCTGCCCTGTGCCGCACACGTCTTTGCCACACGCTTTGATTCTGCAGTCCACAAGCATCAGGACACAGCTCAACCCATCAGCCGTGCTGGTGGTGCCTCTGGGGAAAACATATTTCAGAAAGGGCAGAAAACAGTGGACAAAGAGAAGAAAGGGGAACAAAAAGAGTGGGAAACAGCAGAGGGAATACCAAGGTCATGGGAGAAGGAAATGCTCCATAGCAGAGCAGGCCATCCCTACTGTCATGCCACAAAGGGGCAGTGGGCTGTGGAAGGTCCAAACTGGGGCAAGTACCCCACTGAAGAGACTGTAGTGCATGGATAAGCCTATAACAGAACAGATATTTCCTGAAGGAATTGTAGCCCATGGAGAGCTCACACTGGAGCAGGTACTCTCTGAAGGAACTGCAGGTTGTGGAGGACCTGCACTAGAAAAGAAGGGAGAGAAGGACGGAGCAGTAGATTGAAGTCTCTAGTCCTGACCACGTCCCCCACCCCTGAGCTGCCAGAATGTCCAGTGATAATGGGGGCAAGGAAGGGGCTTGGAGTGGAGATGGGCATGGGAATGAAGTAGAGCCTGGGAAAGGGGAAGGAAAGATGTTTTCCTTCAGTGTGCAAATGTTTCTTTAGTTTTTATTACTCACTACTTTACTCAGTAATTGAATATTTGTTTTAATTGCCAATAAATTACCTTAATTTCCCCATGTTGAGTCTGGGTTACACGTGACAGTAATTAATAAGTGACCTCCCTGTTTTATCTCGACCCACAAGTTTTCTCACTCTTGTTTTTCTTATTTCTCCCACCCCAGCAAGCAGATAAGTGCAGGTTTGGCTGCTAGCCAGGGCTAACACATTATATATGATTATATCCTTCTTCTACACATATTGGAAACTCTCCTAAGGACAGCAAGAAGATCCAGTTTGTCTTCCAAAAGCAGCAGAAAAAGAGCAGCATAATGATAACATGACTTCCTTTTACATTTTGCCTTAGATGTCAGCTAGGATTTCAACAGAGTAGATAGCACAAGATTTCTGGAAGAATAAATTAATAAACGAGAAGATAAAGCCAATTATGTATTAAAGATTACTTTCTATCTCCTAGGTTTCATTGTTTGAAACCTACAAAATTTTGTGAGCATGGAATTCCACAGATGTACTGAATTCTTTTTCAGAACAGACTGAAAAAGTATCTCCAGTGACTTAAAGTCTCTTCTAGCAAACACTTTCTATTATTTGTGTGAGTAAAGTTATATATATGCTTAGAAGATCTCATGTTAACATCCTAAAGTAGGAAACTCTTTACACTCTTCTGAATAACAACTGAGAAACACATTTTAGATAAAGGAAATAACACAGAGCAAAAGTAAACTTCTACACAAACTGAAGGATTGCAGGGAATGTGAAATATCATAGCCATTTAAAAATCAGACAAGCATCTGTCAGCTCAAACTGGTATTATAGGTGAAGAGGATACTTCTATGCATCTTTATAACAGACAGGCAGATATTCTGGTTGTTAATAATTTGTTTACTCCTTTCTATTTCAGTCTTTGTGGCTTTTTACTAAAGGCTACTGTGCATCTTTTTAACCTGGTTGTGAGATAAGTAAAAATCCTCCAGATAGCTTCAATTAGGAAGGAGCTAAAAAAACCCCCTAACAATGGTTGTAATTTGTTTGTGCAAGAACTAGTTTGTCTTCGTTTAGAGAAACTCTTTTTAATCACAAACAAAATTGCTGACACTACACCTAGTTTCACAATTCCATAGAAACTGTATGTCAGTAGAAAATAATTTGTAACTTAATTAACCTAAATTTCAGGATCACTCAGCTGGTTTAGTTGAATCAGGTGAAAAAATACTGCATATATTCTTTGTAAATGAGGATGATAAATCTCCATAAAATGTAGAGATCATCTTTACCTTACTGTAAAATGTCTTGAGATCATAAAGCATTGACTACTCTATCACAGCAGTGATGAATTGCATCTGCATTTTTAAGAGGATTCTACCTGTTATTGAAGGAAGTGCTATCAGAGCTTATTCAAAATTACTTTTAGGATATTCATTTAATAATTCTAAAATGCATATGTTCAGAACACTATGGTTGGGGATTGAATTTAAGAAAATTAAAATTAATTGATACTATTAAAAAAACTTTACTGAAAGAGTCTTGAGAGAGATATTTTGTACAAACTTTGATTCCCTAGAGAGGAAAAAGTTATCTTTTGGATTTTTATTACTACAAAACTTTCACTTTGTGGGAGCAGAAAAGATACTACAATGGATTTGTGATACTTCATCAAATTGTATCTGTACCTCTAATTCCTAATATTCTGGAGACACCAGTGGAAAAATAAGTGTCAATACATTGGCAAACTGGAAGTTAGGATTCTGCTCTTTGTTTACCATTAAATGGTCTTGTCAGATTATCTGTGTTATGCATTTAGTTGCTGGGACTGAAGAGAACCCTTCCAGCCTCTCTCTTGGCAAGTTCAACTCTAAACATTTGAATGGAAATATTAATTCAAAAATCCACAAACTAAATCAATAAGAAAGATTAAATCACTTTGTCTTACTGAACTTGCTTTGGTAAATGGAAACTGTTTTTCTTTCGCGTTATCCAGCAAGTGTCAGAGAAAGTAATGAAAATGAACTGATCATGGAGCCAGACATTCTACTGTATAAATAATCTACCCCATGCAAAACAATATATGCCTATGTTAGAGAAAGGCTAGATCTAGGGAAGAGCACCTGAGCTACTCCTGCAACTCTGCTTGAATCTGATCTGCTTGAATCTTCACTGGGAGGGTGGGCACTAGAACAAGCTCTCCAAGAAGGTGATTATGGCCCCAGTCCTGGAGTGTTTGGTCAACACTGGAATCAGGAGTTGGAGAAAATGGTCCTTGTGGATCCCTTCCAATGCAAGATATTCCATAATTCTACAAATGAATACATAATATAGATAACTACTCCTCCCTTCTTTTAGGTGAATCAGATACAGAACAGCTGTACTGGAATAATTTGTAAGGTTTGAGCTCCAAGTGAACATAGATAAGATGTTTGCTATGTCAGCTGATACTGTCAACATCAATGTACTGGCTTAAATCACTTTTAAAGCGTTCCATTTCAGCTATTCACCCCTCTCATATTAAATTCAACCCTGATAAATATCATTGAACAAGTTTCCATGTTAGGAGGCTGCACAGAGAGCAATGCCCCCTTCCAAAGGAGTTTAGGATGTTCTTAACATGCTTCAGGGTACACTTTGTTTACCCTCCAGCAGCTGAAACCTCAAGTTAGAAAGAAGATATTATTACTTATTTATTAAATCATGAATACCTTACAGCACCTCGTTCTACCTCAAAAGCAGAAAAAAAAATTAGTAATTTTTTATGTTCAATTCCATATATATTTTTTTTTCAGATAGTTTCTTCAGTCTCAGTCCATTATACATGCCAAACAAATGCACTATTTTGCTTAACTTCCCCCCCTCCCACAGGAAATACAGTTGTGTCTATTTTTTCTTTGGGAGAAAGTTGTCACTAGCATTAAGACTTTCTTCTTGTTCGAGGAGAAGGACTCCGACTTGTACTAAAGAGGATTCACTGGGATTTTATATTATCTCTTCCAGCTCTCATATTGCTTTCAAAAATGTTATCTCTATCATTTAAGTCTGACAGTTTAAATAGAATGTTTCTTTCTGGACCAGGGTTCCCATGTATTTTATGTGAAATATAGAGATACTGATCCTCTTCCATGTGAATATATATATATTTTTTTACCAGCCTATTATCTGTAACTCTCATCAATGTTCATTTCCCCATATCTGTAAGTCCAAATATTTAATTTCACCGGCAGATATTGGTTTTGTGGCATGAAATCTTATTTTCTCTTAGCAGGTTAGGATGTCAGGAATGTTTATAAATATTT
>WUAM01000107.1:6481566-6499635 GCA_024336885.1 Actenoides hombroni | reverse complement strand
TATATAAGTTTAACATGCTAACACACATACCTGTTAAATCTATTAAGTCACACCTCCTTCCAGAATAACAAAAATACTTCTTTGGTATGCCACAAAAACACAATTTGAAATAAAACTATTCTATTTTAGGGTTTCTGAAGAAATATTAATCTTCAGAGATCTATCAAATGACCTGTCAGAACTCCCTGGTCTTTCAGTTCCAAGTGTCAAGTTAGCCTTCCTCTCCCTACAATACTGTTCAGTTCAGATATCTTTGTCAAACAAGGAGCTGGTTATCACACTATTTTGTGCTGAATGAGAAACTTGCTTGTAAGAGGAAAATCAGATGCACAGATAATACATGTACATTTCAATTAAACATATGATGCTCACTTCAGTAATATAACAAGTACTAAAAAAAACAAAATCCAAACAGACCACAAAACCAGACAAAAACCAACCTAATTTTGACATTTGGATGTCTCAGCTGGGAGAAGTGATGTTTTAACTTTTCTATAGTCTATATAATCTTCAAGCTTATTCCTTGAGACCTGGTTTAGAAAGGAATGTTCAAATATGCCATACAATATCTCTCTGAAAGGACTTCAGTGCTAGCAGGACTGAACAAAGCTACGTACGCCTCTCAGTCATTGTTAAGCTTTTGTTTCTGTTTCCAGGTAGGAGAGGAGGAGGAAGCTGGACACCTTTTGCTGCTTATCTAAGTAAGCACCAGTGATACAGCCAAGTAAAACTTCTAGCAGATCAAAAGAAGTCACTGGGGGCTGGGGGCACAGGGAAGAAGATGGATTCTCCAGGTGCTGCTCTCCCCATCAGCTGGAAAGGCTTTGCTCGGAGCTGATGGACATGATCCTACTAAGAACTCAAGCAGGTTGGTGATGGCTCAAAATAAAACAATCAGTACAGGCATGCCTTGAGCAATATAAGTGAAGGATAAAATAAAACAAAACAAAACAACCAGCCCCCGCCTTGCCAATGGAATAAAGGGTATGGTGGAGTTGTGAAGATTCTAACTTCATACTAATACTGAAAGAGGATCTAGGAAGGCGCAGCTGGACTAAACATCTCTGGAATCCAAACACAGAGACCATGCCCAGGCAATGCCAATAACCTTGCAGAATTTCTGATTCTGATATGTAGTCTACTTAAAAAATCCAAACAAATCAAAACTGAAAAGCACCAGACAATCTCAGGCCAATGCCACTACTGTTCTGTGACAAATTCAACTTCACTGTCACGAGATTTTGGAAAAAAAAAAAAAAAAGAAGTCCAAAATACAGTAAGAGAAAAAAGAGTTCAACAGCCTTCATTGCAACACTGGCACAGCTCCTGTGGCAGGCAAACTGTTCATCACAGATGACTTCAATGTGTTGCTTTGGCAGCTGACATCTGGTATACAGCAATTGATCACAACAAAGCTGGCAAGATAAACAACAGTGAACTTATGTTGTTCAATAATTCGCTGGATTATAAGAAAGAGCTTGTACTCATCACCAATCTGACAAGTCATGTTGGGAACATCAATATTTATAAGCAGGTGGATTTCACTGTGAGTGACTTTGTGTCTCAGATCAAGACACGGCACCATAGAGTAAAATCTACAGGATAATTACCTACAATTCTAATCTTGACATGACTGTCAACATGAATGCATTGTTGCTGTCACAAAAATCTTGCCAAATTTAATCTGCATAACTATGGAGAAAGCTCACCAACTGGAAAGTATTTTTACATGGGGAATTCATATTGGGTTTTTGTTTTGTTTCTGTGTTGGGTTTTGGTTTTTTTTTTTACTAACACACATCTCCACAGAGCAGAACATGGTGCTTATAAAGATGCATGACATACTTTCCCAGAGAGAGATCAAACTGACTGGAAAAAAGGAACCGTAATGGATTTACAGTGGTGAATTCTGAAGCTGCACAGTGTTGACTTTAAGAACAGCTACTTTCAAGATAACATTTGGCATTGATATAAACCAGAAAAATGTCAATGAACTAATCACACCCTCTCTTATACAAAGAAACCCCGTTGTCAATAATGTCCTTGTTAATGACATGTTGTAAGCATGTGAGCTGCAAAAGGTTGTAATGGAAATCATAGCTGAGCCTTATGAAATAAGAAAAAATCCAATGTGCTTGTCTGCCCAAGGTAATCTATGTACTGGAGAGTAATATCTCTCTTGCTCACTTGCCAAGCTCACTGCCTTATTTATAAACCATTTAACTTGTGTGAATCAATAATATTTATATATGTGTGTGTGTATATGCTTGTTGCTTTATATCCTGTTACATGATTTGCTATGTCTGAAATCTTCAGTGACTTGGTCAGCTCATTCTCAGTTCTCTAACTAGTTTGCTTGTCCAACTTTATTTTTTCATGCTATAAAATACTATCTAAAAAATTCTGTTTTACTGTAAGTAGGAGGAACGTTTAAGAATAAAAGATTTTTATGGCAGGTTTAGTTTTAATCAATTCAGTTGTTTTCTAAGTTTCAGCACAGTCTGTTCAGTTTACTAAATTCTTCTTACTATCACAGATTTATCTATAAAGAAAGCTTTTTAAAAGAATCTTCTATTACTTACAGAAATAATATGTTTACAAGGTCATTTAAATGATCTCAAAATCTAAACTGAACATAACTTTACTATGCAGTTATTCAATATCATATATCTGAAAGAGGTATAGAAATGAAAACATCTCCAGGTAAAATATATTAATCACTCCTTACCCAAAGCCAACAGTTAGGTTAATCGAATCTTCTTTTACAAGTCTTTTCATACTTCTGGAGAAAACATCATATAATATCAGGTACTAGGTGATAAATTAGAATATTTTAAACTTTTTATTAAGTTTCTCTTTTATTTTACCCCCACCGTATCTTTTAAAAAGAAAAACAACGCCAAGGATCCGAGGAGGAAATGATAGTGTGCAAAATAACAAGTTTCAGATTTAAAACATAGATGAATATTCTTAATTTCCTGTTTAAAAGTGAATGGCATAACCAGCCAGTTTAGAAGAGGCTAAACTTTCACGTTCTATCAGATAAGTCTTTGTTCAGATTCACAACCATTATGGAAGAAATCCCTTGCATAGAGAGCCAACAAAAAGATCTTTTACAAGTCCATAGTTAGCTTTAAAACATCATTCCCTTGCTATTCACTACTATTGTGCACCAGTGCTTTTCATCAGAGAAAAGATTCCAAGAATTAATACAAAGCTATCATGTAAGTAAAAAAATTGGGTCAAATTTTTTCCCTTTTTTTTCTGCAATAGTCTTGAAAAGACAGTATGATGCAGAAGCAATGAAGCAAATTTCAGGTACACAGTAACATTAAAGTGCACAAAACAAACACTATTAACAATTTTCCTTGTGTGTAAGTTAAGGCAAGCATCTGAACCAGCACACCTCCTAGAGAAAAGGGGAAAAAGACCCAGAAAAGTCTGAAATTAAGTGAAGGTGGGGTATTCCACTTGAAAAAGTTAATGAGTAGGAGAAAAGCAGCAAACCCCATTCACTCAAGGGTGACACAGATTACAATTTTTGTTTTTCATTTCTGTGATCTGTAACTCAAAGCCTGTAGTGTAGTTACATTCTTGTTTAAATTAACTGATAGTATATGAAATAACTCCTCAACTTCCAAAATCTGGATCAGATCTAAAGATATTTTCCAGTCAGATTACTGTAGGACATGCAAAATGTGCTGCTAATGAACTTCAAGTGGTCAGGAATTACATATAATTTTTCAGGAGATTATAGTATAGTCTTTAATTATCCTTTTAATATGGAGATGAAAATAAGTGTGAAAGAGTACTCTAAGGACACTGCTTACAGTAGACTCCTTCTTACTGAACTGTCTTAAGTGACATAGTCACAGTAAAATAATCACAGGCAAGTAACTGTTGGGACAATAAATTACTGTCAGGGCATTTGGTAACACTGTATGTCACAATCCTCCTGTATGACTTCTCAATATAGAAATGCATATTATCTTATCTGAAAATGCACCCAACTTGAGACAAATATTTTTTAAACCATCAATCAAAGGGAGGATTGGAAAACAGTTTAATAAAACCCTGTATAAATCTCCTGGGTTTATCTTCCTGATACTGCTACTGTTGAATGAAAAATGGATGTGAATTTCTTTTTGTTAATCTTACGAAAAACAATTCAATTTGAAAACCCAACAGAGATTTCTCGAGTTTGCAAAAAACCTATTCTCCAAATGCAAAGAGAAATTCAGTAACAATACCATAATTGTCCTAAGGCTAGAAAAGTAGCAGCAGATGCAAGAAAGGAACAAGCATTTCATACAATATACGACAAGAGTTTGAATTTTGTCCTCCTGGTCTATATTAGCTGTTTTAAATTAATTTTTAAAATTACTTATTTTGGGTGAATCAAGCAGTTGGGTATAAAAAGTGACATACATTTCTGCTTTATCCTCCTTCTTAGAGAGCAGATCGAGTCACAATCAGACTTGTTTAGGTCTTTTCCAAGCAATATTAATTGTCCACTGAGTATTAATTAAAAAGCCCTGTTATTGGGCCATGTTGAAGTGGTATATTTGCTACTGGAGGTGTCCATACAGTGCACACTGTTCTGACAATTCATTTATTTGCTTGAAGCCCTGAGAAAATCTGATGAAATACTATATTGCACTGAAACACAGCCAAAATTAGCTGACTAAAACAGAAGTATTCATAAACATTCAGGGTAAACAGCATACAAATTATAGATGAGATAGTGAGCCCTAATAAATCTGCTATTCCTTGTGCTCGTGCAGATGGCCAATGTGCAGAAGTCCCCCACACCTCTGGCTGAGGTGCCACATATGGAGCTTTACATGGACAATTACCTGAATCCCTGAGGTTAGAGCACGCCCAAAGCATCTGCCCGGGTGTAGGTCAGTCAGAGTTATCACATCTATCAAAGATTACTAGTGATGTGAATTCTTAGGCACAGACTGGACATAGAGGTACAGACCTAAGTTAGACGCCCAAATTGCATAGTAGAGATGAAGATATCTCTGTTGAGAAACACCATGCAAACATCTGCCAGTTCATGACATTGCTTTCCGTGCACAACTTCATGTCTCAATGTACATATTAATGACACTGGACTGTTAAGATCTTTTCCAAGAACCAGGCATCAAAAACGTTGATGACAATTCAACCTGTACACGTTAGCAAGTCTTTCTAGCATATGTACTTACTATTAGTGTACATTATACTTATTTAAAGAATCCATCCTTTTCAATTAGCACAAAAAACTTTTGTTCATTGTCAGGACATTGCAGAGATAAAATTATAGCTGGAAATCACTATGCAGTGATCTACACAGAAAAAAATCCAGTACAGAGGTTTTCTTACATTATCTGCAACAAGGCTTTAAATATGGACCTTCATGTTGCATTTTAACACATGGAAAAGAGCAGAACAGAATTATAAGACAAAGATACTTTTTAATTAATTATTTCATGTAAAATCTGTGCTTGACATTTTTCCCTCCCTAAAATAATTTAACTTGGGATTATCTAGAATATTTGAAACAGTTTTCCTATGTTGCATAAGAACATAGACTATAGAAACATTGTTCAGATTTTTCAGAGGTCTATGACATATTACAAATTTCATATTAAGAATTGGCTCTGAGATTATTTTATATCTCACCAATCACAATGAACTTTGGTGTTTGGAGTATTACAGAAGAACACACAATCTGATTTAAACCAGGTATCATGCCACAATACCTACATGACTTCTGAGTTTACCTCACAGCCTGTCAGTCCATAGCTACTTTTAAAAGGACTATCTGTCAGGTGACTGCATACATTAAGATTAATTGTTCATAGGGAAAAGAATAACAAAGCAAACCAAGAGCAGAAGAAAGCTAGTTTCTTTGAAACAATGTGTTTACCATTCCTGGAAGAACAAACTTCCTTGAAAATGTGCCTCCCTTTCTAACATTTCTGGGTCAAAAGCGTGAAGAACATGGCAGAATGCCAGGAATGTCAGACCACTGAAAATAACATGCCAATGATATCAAAGACGGATGAATAATAATGTGAGAAAAGAGAAAGGTCATACACCTTGTCATAAGCATAAGCGAAGAATTTTAATACTTTAGATCAAGAGGAGCCCGGGTACCCAATCAAAGAGAACACAGTTATTACAGTTCACCTTTGTTGCTAAAATTTAGCAGAAAACTTGAAAGAATGCTATGAGATTTTACCTGTCACAGAAAATTTGGACAATATGTCATTCACAACTTTAGAATTAACAAACTCAGAAAAAGAAAAGACTAGAAAAACATGCAAAAAATTTTACCCAAAAAAATCCCCTGAAATTAAAACAAAACCTCCATCTCATGTATCAGTCATAAGAGAAGGAACCCTAATGACCTCAGTGTATTAAACTTAATTATACCTCAGAGAAAATAGGTTCCTTAACCATATTCGCAGGAAAATTAGGAAAATTAAAAACTGAGATTAATTTTGACCAAACTAAAAAGTGACAAGTTGGGCAATAAATGTATGTATTCAGAGTGCCTTATCTTTTAAAACAAGTAAAGAAAAGTCTCAAGAGTTAAATGTTTTTTATTTCTGCAGTGCCACCTCAGCACGATATGTCAATTTAGAAGCTCTTTCAGCTTTTAATTAATTTAGTGCAGTATCTAATTTAACTTCAGAAAGGAAAATTCTGATGTTAACCATATTCCTTCACTTTTGTATAATCAAAATTCAAAAATATGCAAAACAGAAAATCAAACAACATCTAATTGTTAATACGTCCCTTTTCTGGTATTTACTAGTGAAATGATCTTGAGTGTAGGTAAAATTTCAGTAGAAAATAGTGTCAAAAGTCTGTATATACATATGTCTGTCTAAAGGAAAACTAGAAAGCCTGTTTACTGAAGAGCAATTTTCACACTTGGCAGAGTTAGAAAATCAGGCATGTTTTCACACTCTGTTCACCAGAAGAGCAGCCAGAGGGCTGATTGCCTGGAAACTCACTTTGTAAAGCTATGACCAGGAATGCTTGTATCTGTAACACCATTTTATGAGCTAATTTCATAAACATCTTGGAAATCTTCCCTAAAATGCTGACATTCAAAATAATATTTTAGATAAGAAATACAATTAATGACCCACTTTAAAACTGGAAGACAGATTTACAGGAATTAATTGGAAAACAGAGGAAAAACTATTTGCCTACTAAAACCATAAAGTATTCATTCATGAAATAACACCAATGGATTTCAAGACTAATTCACTTGTTTCTACAAAAGATAAAGACGACTTTAATGGAAAATGCCCTTTTCAGTTCTAATCATTTTTAATTTTATAATACCAAAGATACCAGAGAAAGCACTGTTATTGTGGTAATATTGTAATATTAGCTGTAACATGCAGAAAGACTAAAATTAATTGACTAAGAATATGGTACAGCAAAAGAAACAGCTGAAAAATGCTCCCAGCACCCTCTGCCAAATCACTATTCCAGTTATTTAGCAAATAAAGAATAACAGCTAATTACGATGAAGACAGCTAAATGCAACACTTCAAGCTGTAGCTCTTTGTGCATCAGCTAAACAACAAGCAAGAAGCGCAGTAATTTTTTTCCCGCTTTTTTCTTCTCCCTCCATACGCGCAAGGGCCCAAGTTCACTGCAGTTTGTGATCAGAGCTGAGCTCCTTAGCTCAATCCCTTAAATATTTTTTTGAAGTCTATGCAATTTTTAAGTTTAGGCAATGGGCAGAGGATTTGAATGACAAGCGTGCATGCAAACATGCATGCGGCCTGGATTAGCAAGCCATTTTGAGCTCTCCGGGTGCACATTTGGAAAGTCAGCCACATTTTTCACGATAAAATCCCAGTATAAAAGATATTATGCCACCACTTACCACGCTGTTAGGGTCTCGTAGGGCTGCAGAGTAACTTTCCCCTCAGCATCTTCATCAGGCACAAGGCAACACAGGCAGGAGGCAGTTACATGGCTGCCGACGGAAACAAAGACCTGCGCTCCCTCTAGCAAAGCTTCGGGCTTCCCCAGGGCGCTGCAACAATGCACCCACAGCGCGCTAGGCCCTAGATCCAGGTGCCCCCACAATGGTGGTGGCTGAGCCCGCAGGCCCTGGTCTTAGAGAGGCAGGGTGGGGTGGGTGCTGTGGCAGGGAGGTGTCTGGCCAGGCCCTCCCGCCCAAGCCTCAGGGCAGCTTTCAGGCCATGGTGACATCAACAGCCCCTTCTGCCCCACTGCTGGGCCAGAGCCTAGGCCCAGGCCCCCAGCTGCAGGGCTGGTGTGAGCCCAGCCAGGCCCCAGGCCTGCTGCCCATCAGGGCAGGCTTGGCAATGGCCCTGGCCACCACCCTGTGATGGCATGGGCAACCAGAGGAATTAAAAAGTCCCTAGAAGGACAGCAATCCATGCCTGGAGCTGTGATGCTCAGCTCAGCAAACAGCAGCGGCAAAGCATTCAGGTGCTTTAAAAGGCTGTATCCATCTTCCAGGGACACCACCTGAAGCAGCACAATCTATCTGCCTCTCAAGTCTGTCCAAAAAGGCACAGCGATGCAGCAAGACTTAGGCAATACATTGCTTGGAGAAGCTGGCTTTTTCCCCTTCCCAGCTGGCACCCCATCTTCCTGCAGTCTCTCTTTCAGGAACTCGTGTGTGGATGTGTTGGCAGGAAAAGCCCTGCAACACCTCTTTCCCCTCCTCAGGGTTGGGAGCCCATGTCTGTGGCTACTCCCTCATCATCAGGCTTCTCTTGCACCCCATCTGACACGTATCAGTGTCTTGGTGTCCTCATGTAAACTTGCAAGAGACTGTCCTTGGCACACCTCAGGAGGCCCATTTCAGGCTGCAGTGTAATGATTCTCCCTGTTTCACACTATTGCCTACTCAATCTCAGCCTGCTTAATATGGGTTGTTCTGACTCGAGACGGCACTGTTGATCATCAAGATGTTATGTGGAATAAGCATCCTGGCAAAGTCTACTGTGTTAACGCAGTTATGCCTGTCACTTAAAGCCATGATCATTGAAAGAAGTACTTTGGGCAAGATATATTTTCCAGAAAGCCACAGCATTAATGGTGCTATTATCCCTTGCTTACTTCCACAAGTCCTTGAGCAGTGGCCCTTGAACAGCCAGCCACCGAAGCCCTTGTTGGAGGACACTGAACACCAGGTGGCATCCAGTCTCTTGAGAGCTTGGTTCAGGCTGGATGACATAGGCAAAGGGCACATTCAACCCTGCCTCAAAAAACCTGAATTTCTAAGCCACTAAGGCAGCCTTCAAAACAGTGAGCACATTCTTCTTTATGAAAAAACATACTTGGCTGTCTATATGAAACAGTGCCACCTGGTGAACTTCCTCAAAACAACCTTCAATACATCTCCATTTTAATAATATTTCCTGTCCCTCCTTCCTTTCAGCTATTGTCTCCAAGAATTTGAAGTGCCCTGGTGTGGAAAAGAAAGGAATATATTTCAGGCGGCACTTTTACTCCCGTTGCTACAGTCTAGTCCAGTCTTCTCATAAGACAGACTACTCATAAAGGGGGAAAGAGAATAAAAAAGTAGAAGATAAAAAGAAAGGTTCCTTTCTCAGTTATAGTTCTTTTCCTGGAAAGTCACAGTTGCAGCTGACAGCACAGAGTCTATTAGCTATTCTAGGAGCTTTACTTCCCAGTCCTAGTAAAATATTTGGATCTCCTTCTCCTCATTTCAGCCTTTGAAGCAAAATTCTATGTTATCAATATCAAGATATCAATATGAGTATCAATTTACTTTGCTTTTCTACCCACAGTTGTTACATCAAATTCTTATAAACAACAAATACGTATGTGTCTTGGAAGGAAAGCAGAGAAACACATATATCAGGACAGAAGCAGGTTACCTAAAGAAGAAATAGGTATCTCCATAGATGTAATAACACCTTTTTTCTCCCTTTGTCCTAGCTTTCTTTTTTCCTTCAAGAAAAGTTAAAGGAATTAAGAAAAATTTGTGAAGCTATTTATTTTCAGGCCTTTTCTGGATAGAAAACCTGAAAAGGGAAGAAAAAAATCCCCTGTTTTAAAGAAAGGAAACTTCAGTCCAAGAGTACCTTTCTAAACCTAAATAATGTAGATCTGATGCATAATTAAAAACGTCTTCTCTTGGAAAACATGACTTTACTACAACTCTGATAAAACAAGATCTGTGCCTGTGGGAAATGATTCCATTGAGGGACTGTTTCCAGGAGCAGTGCTACAAGTGACCTTTGGCAATGTTAGAGAAAAGCATACAAGAAAATTTGTCTCTTATCTTTTGAGGCGTAAAATAGATGGAGAACGCTAAGATCATTAAAAAGGGAAGAACTTTCTGTATATGCCCTCCACCCCAACCTTGTCAAAAGCTCAGTCCCACTTGTGACACTTGAAAGTCAGTCATGGAAAAGTGTTTATAAAACTCAACTAGTTTAAATGTAAGAAAGGATTTTTTCACCCTACTCTTGCCCTTTGTTGCCTTAATCTTTCTTCTAATACAAAATTTATCAGATTTGGGATTTTGTTGATCTCTGCAGAATATTATCTGTATCTTTTATATTTCTCTAGTAAGCTCATGCCTTTATTCTGGGAGTTTATTTTTCTATCTACAGCGAGCTATACGAGGCGTATTTCTTTTTTGCTGTTCCTGCTGACCCTAAAGAATCTCTTATTTTTTTTAATATGGTATTTTTATAAATATCTGAAGTGCTATAGCAAGGTAATTTTCCAGAACAATGGAAACAACAATAATCTTTCATAGTTTTCTTAAAATAACTTTGCTATCTAATGAATGTCTACTTTGAGATGAAAGGGAGAGATTAAACATTTTAGATATTATATATATTCTACAAATCTCAAAAGGCATAAGTTTCTGCCTAAAAGCTCTGTCTTTATTAAAAAGGCTCAGGTAGTACATACCTGTACCAATAAGGTGACTGCATTCTCAAATAAACAACAGCAATGCTAAGATATTTAGTGCTGATATTTTTAGGATCATGAAGTAGGCATATAGAAAAAAAAAAGTAGAAAAGCATCTTTAAAAAATGTCACTGCTCCTGGCTTGTGACTCAGCAGTGTGTGAATCTGTGGAATTAGATTACTGTTTTCATTCTTTTACTCCCCATAGGATAAAGAATATTACAGCCATTGAACTCTTCTGATGTAACCACATTAATAGGTATCTCTATTATCTGCTTATGACAAAGATGAAAGTCTTAAGCAGATGTGATCACAGTCTACTTACTGTAACATTCCAACTTACAGATGAGTATCTTCATTAGAGGTGCATATCCATGCGGTGTATATAATTAAAACAATGTACAGGTCTGTAGGGTTCAAAAGTCCTCCGTCTGATCCGAGTTGTGAAACATAGCAGATTGACAATGAACAAAAAAGAACTATGGATAATTTCAATATTCACCTGATCTAGTGCTTCACATTGAAGATGACTGAAGTGTTCACCACTTTACTTAGTCCTGTTGAGAAAAAAAAAAAGTCTAGCTAAATTAGAAGAATGTTTAGAACCAACATACAGGCTACACATAACCCACAGAAAATCTCTGGCTATCCCAAAGGATAGCCTCTGGCTGTCCATTAAAGTGTGGAGTTTTGATATAGCTCTTATCTCCACAGCGTTTGAACATCATTGTACAATGATGTTTATCCTCCCAGCTTCACAGTGAGGTAGAGAAGCAATATTGTGTTTTATATGTACTAAGTGGAAGGAATATTAAAAAACGAATGCATAAAAGGTATCTTACATTGTATCGACAATATTACCACGCCATATCTCCATGAACAGAACTTATCACCCATACAGGATACTATACAGCCAAAGGAATACACAATAAATGCAGAAAATGACCCTCAAATTCCCTCCCAGCTTGAGACAGAACAGTTGTGACCTTTCTCTCAATAATTTGTCAAATATGGCAATCCAATTTGACTCAAAAACTTTTGTCTCTGAGGAAATAATTTTATGTTTTTGGGAAGATCTGCCTACTTTCCTAACAGCTTACATGTCAGTATGCACTTTTTTTCACAGTTCATTGCCAGACAGCATGGCAGCTTGCCATGAAATTAGGACATACCAATCTCCTGTTCACCACATGCTTTGGCAATGCTGCCATAGACAGAGAGCTTCTAAGCTCCCTAGCAACTAGGAAAATCATCTTATAGCTGTCACAAAATCACTATTCTCAAGTTCCCTGGATCCTAACTCTTTTAATTTGGATATTTAGTGGGAACTGAACACTAACGAAATTAATTAACTCAGCAATTAAATTCAATGCAAATGCTCTGTTCTGGGCTTCTGGAATTTTTATTTCCCCTAAAAGTATAAACTATATTGTATAAGTGAAATTAATTCCTCCTTTAAAGAGAATTAATTATGATATCCAGTCATTGGCAAATCCAAGAAGTCAGATGTTCTGGCATGTCAGTATATTCAGCTCTGAATCAGGAGATGAAAAATCTTCTCCAAAATTTCATAAACATTTTATTTAAAAGTATTACACAAAATCTAACATTCAAAAACTCATGCAGATTATGGGGTAGGTGTTATGAGATGAAGAGCAATGGAATGCACACACAGAATTCTAGAAAAGGGCTTAAAGAAACACTAAGGGAATCAAGCAAAAAGTCTACAGCACAAGGACAAGTTGAGAACCACAATACTTACACTTCCTCTATTTTAAAGAGTTACTTTTTTCCTAATTTTTCTTACTCTAACTTAGTTACTTAGCCTTAAGAGTGGCAGCATTCAATGTATTTTGTTATTTGTTGAATTTATAGGAAAAAAGATAATTTCATAACTCTGTGAGACTTCAAGGTCATCAGCACATCAGTAACTGCAAATAATTTGCAAATGTCCAAGTGAAATGAGGAAAGCATTCTAATCACGTTATTCTTGTGATTTGTCAGCTTGTGTTCCTTGATCTGAGTGCAAGTTGGTAACACTGATAGCTGAGAAATTCAGTTATCAACAAGGAATGACTTTCAGTAAGGGACAAATAAAATATAAATATTAAATCATCCATCAACATATTAGGCACACTTTCTGAGATCCAACAAGTTATCTGGATTTCTTAATGCTGGGGGTTTTTTTTGGAGCAACAGATAGTCTTTACATCTTGATGGGCTGAGAGGAAAACACTACATCCTGTGTATTAAGATACAGGGAGGTGTGAGCATCATTTTTTTCTCCTCTTTGGTAGGCATCCAAAAGCACCAGCATTAATGTCATCAAGTAACCAGCACTTTACAAAAAAACCCCATAAACTCTAAAAAGTATTTGGTAGATACTCACACAAGCCATGCAATAAAACAGTGCTAAGCCATCTAGTGAGTGACATTATTACCAGATAATTTTGAAATGAAAAAGAAAAGAAACCCCAAAATTTATGAAGAGCCATCTGTATTTCCTCAAGCTCTCTCTGTCTGGCATGCTGCTTACTCTTTACTGTTGCCCAGGCTTAGCTGTACTGGGACTAGAAGTACAAATGCCAAAACACTACAGCTGAAACCTACTGGAAAATAGAACACACAGAAGCATCGTAATAAAATTCTCATTGGTCTCATGAGATTGTCAGGCAAATTCTGCAGAAAAGGAATAAGAAGAACTGTGAAATGTTCATATTTTAAGATAATAAAAAACAATAAAATCACTACCAAGCATACACTAAGTCATCCCTCACTCATTTTTATGCTGAGTTCTGCTGCTCTGAAACCTGTTTCAGTGGAGATTTCAGTATAACTTTTCCTCTTGCAGTAGGAGGATCATTTTCTCAAATAGCTGCAGAAGCATATATGCAAGGTATGTAACCCCATCTGTTCCTGAGGGCAAAACCCACAAATGTATTTCATTTTTGCATAAGTACCTAAGTAGTTAGAAGAACAAATTACCTAGTAGACACATTGCTAGTAGCAAATAAATAAGGGGTATATTTTACTGAATTCTTTCAAGCATTATGTTTCACTGCTATTCTCACATGGGCTTCATGGTTAACAACTTCAATTTCTACTATTAGAGGCCAAAAACTGTCTGAGAGGGGTTTCAGAAAAGAATTAAAAATAAACAAGTGAAGAAAACCCCCCAAGCAGTCAACATCTCCTCCAATGCAATAGCTGGATTGCGTATTTATATCCAATATTTATATCATTAAAGGTGTGGACTGCAATAAGAGCATCCCAAGAAAGAAACTGAGCCTCAGAGATTTACCCTGGGCAGGAACAATCATAGGCTCCCTAAGAAACATGTCAGAACTCATTAAGCAGGAGACTCATAGATACCAACAGATTATTCTAACCATAAAGTTACAATACTAAAAGCAAATTATTTCTATGGGCTTTGAATCAGGTATTAATGGTGTGTATCCAGATCCTCAGGAGGTGTAAACCAGTGTAGCTCCATTGACTTCAACACAGAACAACACTGATCTGCCTGAAAGAATCTCCCTTTAGGGAGCTGTTTCTGAGTTGTGAGATTTGTATCCAGTTCTTTGTTTTTATTCTTTCACATTCCTCTGTACATTCATCAAATTTTACACGGAACCAAATGAAACCCTTTGAGAATATGTTCTATGCAGAAATAATTTAACAAGTCTAGAAATGTCAATTAAAATAATGTAAAACATTCATAAATTTAAACAAAACTACTATTATTGGCCAATAAATTAGACAGTGTAGAATCAAACCATCATGGATTTAAGTTAAAAAAACCCAACACAGCAAACAAGTAGCTCAATGAGAAGTGTAGAACTGAACTAATGAAGCCTGTCCTCTGATTTGTGTCCCATGGCAGGACGTTCTTTGACTCAAATACAATCTCAGCACAGATTGAAGCTTTTCCTGCAGTAGACTCACTTATAAACTTTATCTTCTGTAATGATTTGTTGAAATAACTAAATAAAGTGAGCTCATTGGGTTTCCTCTCATCTGATGCATTTTTATCAGGTGTATCCCAAGCACCTGTTTACATTAATGTGTAAGAGTTAGCTGTCCCTGGAAACTCTCTCTCCCCCAAGGGGGCTCATCAGACAGGATAGCTCTCTGAGAGTTTGTCCCAGTTTGAGCTAGAACAGAAATAATTCTGCTCTGTGATTTTACTTCTCAGCTAAATCTCTTCTAAGTAACTGCACTTTCTGAAGTTAACAGCATATTTCTGCAGACAGTGTCTGCTTCTAGGAGTGATAGTGCTTGATGTTTACAGTTACTACTAAGGACTGCTATACAGGAAGGCTGTTGCTTATACCTTCTCCTGTAAGAAACCAAGGTCACATCTAAATCTTGTAAAGTGAAAAGCTGCACCTGAATGGGAGGAAGAGACAGGAGAGGTGACCCAAACCTGACCAACTAGGTCAGGTCATACCCCACATACATCATATTCAGTATAAAGCTGAGCAATCACAAGGGTTAACTCTTCTCCGTGTCCGAGGAGGACTCTGTCCATTCTGCCTTCAGTACCAATCCTTGTGTTCCTGAACCTAGCTCCTGTCTGTCACTGGGTCCAGACTGGGACTTCCCCAGTGCCTGTCCCACAGCATCAGTGGTAACAGTGACATAAGTGCCATCAGGTGGGGTGGGTTCAATACTGATTTAGTATATATTTCTATATATTCCATGTTATTATTATTATTTTCATTAAAGCTGGTTTACTTTCCTTTTCTAACCCATAAGACTCTCCCTTATTTCTTTCCTCTTCCCCTTTGGGAACAGAGAGAGATTAATAAAAAACAACTATCATTTGTCATTTGCCAGTCCAGCCCTACACTTGACAGTGTTTTTTTCACAGCCTCTGATCCCAAATAAATGTGAAAATACAGAGAACTTGTATCTCACTATATTCTTACAGGAGCTATACCTTACATATTTTTATCTTCTTGAATCTGTTAATCAAAAAGTACATGATTCACATCCAGATATTTTCTGACCTTTGAACATCAGTGTGTGTTAATACACAAAACAAAGGAAAACATTGCATTGCACTGATACTGTGTCAGGCTGGGACAACGGCTGCATTTCAGATTACAAATTATGAGCTCTTACTGATTCCTGTGAGAATCTTGCAGTATAGGTTGGGCCCAAGTCCACCTTTGCTGGTTTACTAGTCATAGGCAAAGTTCCCAGTCAGCTCACTAGAGCTTGAAGCCTGATGTAGACAGAAGGATTTTGATCAAAAAGGTTAAAACCAGCACTGAACTCTCACGCAGTCATATCACTTTGGCTGTTAATTTCTAAAATGTTCACGCATTTATAGTACATGACAGCTGGATGAACTTGTTAGTAAATGTGTAAGTCATTAATTATTCATTTCTAATTAATTATACTGAAGATTTTGCTTCTTGTACTGTTGCTCATTATATAAACTAACCATCTAAGAGTTACTCAACTGATGCAAAATCCCAAATGAAGATGGTTAATACATGTCACTAATAAGACTGGTACACCTCCGCTGAAAGGAAGAGTACTTTGATAGGTGTATTGTGTTGGCTGGTAATAAGTCTCTAATGAATTTGCACTAGCAATTGCTTTCTGAAAATATGTAGGTGAGCTTTAAATGCTTAAATTGTACTGGTGATCCTCACTGCCAAAAAATACAGCCATTTCAAAAATAATTTCCTGCTTTTATAGTAACCCTTGTAGCTCAAGTTTTACCCCAGCTAGGTAGTTGCCCTGAAGATGTATCTATTCATATAGATCAGAAATTGTCTATACATTATTACTAATTTAGAAATTACAGAGAATGCTACAATAGTTATTAGCAAATATTCATTATTCCTACAGTAGCTTGAGTATATCCAAAAGCTCTTCTACCACTAAATAAAATAATATATTCTCAACTTAACATGGCTCTTTTCCAAAGAAAGAAAATGGAGATGAGACAAGAAAGTGAATGTGTTATGTAATTTCAGCTACTAAACTCCTCTGTATGTCAGCTGAAGTCTTTAATCACACTGCAAGCTACCCAAAAGACCTCTACTGCAAATGAGATTATCTCAGCGCAGAACAGTGAAGACTTACCAGCATAGCAGCACACCAATCCAGCAGTAAAGACACCACATGAAATGGCAAAAAGCTCTGCTACTTATTTTATACAAAAAGAATACAAGTGACTTGACAAAGGAGTCTTTCTTACATTGCTTTCATATGTTGATTAATCAAAAGGGCATCTGACACAATTCTTCACCAGAAAAAGGAGAAGAGAACAGGTTGTGGTTGATTATTTTCCCTATTTTGTGGGCTGCCCCTAGAAGGCTGTTCTGCAGTCACTGGGATTTCTACCTAGCAGACATCCCTGACTCCAGTCATGTGCAAAGGAGTTGGGATCTTCAGGAGATTCAAACCCAAGACTCACAGGTGTTTTTTTTGCTTATCCTGTTACTCCACTTCCCAACAGTACTGTATGAATAGAAACTCAGGAACTTCAATGCAAATCAAGAGTGGCAGAATTTAAGCAGCAATAAAGTAAGCCTCTCTAACCTCCACTCCAGCCCCCACCCCAAAAAAAAAAGAAGGAGGAAAGCATCTCTTTGATTTCCATAATGACTGAAAATATTTTGTATGTTTTTCACAACTCACTGAATTTTGGGTTCACAAATACTTTTTCATCTTAGTAAATCATGAATTTACTTAACATGGTTCTGGTAACTCATCCTTGGATATTTTGTCTTAGTGTTTCTATCCTGAAACTTATCTTGCAATCAAAAGGTGATTGTAGAGCACTGTATTTTTATCATACAGAACCTTACCTGTGAGGAAAACGAGTTTATGTTCTCCTCCGAAGATGCAGAATTTTTTTAGAAGCTTTTTTTTTTTCCCCCCAAGGGAACAAAATATCCTATTTTATTAACATCAATGGATGTTTCCACAGTCTGAAGATCTTTTTGTGTTGACCTTATCAAAATTGGTCAATAAGGCGCTAGAAAAATAGTGGTGCAATTTAGAGTGGCAACACCAATAATTCCTCCTTCAAATAGCCCCCTGGAGACCCCAAGACACCCCTTGTCAGAAGCCACTCCCAAGCAGCCCCACTATACCCCC
>WUAM01000107.1:6442644-6481466 GCA_024336885.1 Actenoides hombroni | reverse complement strand
TGGAGAGGTGTCTGACTAAGAAATAACTTGTGTTTACAAACTTCTAGTGAAGTGTCTAGAATAGAATTAGAGGTAGTAAAAAAAAGTAGCCCTAAGATCTTTTCTTTCTGTACTTCAAGGAAAAGAAAAAATTTAATACTTCACCTTTACTTCTTATAATGAAGGTAATGACTATGGGCTTTTTAAAAGTGAGTAAAGTATGGCATTCGTAGGTATGTTTATGAACAAAGATTATAATTTTGTCTATTACAAAGAAAATAATTAATATCTATCAGTAACTAATTTTTAATTAGTTATAAAAATCTTTAATCTTTCAGTCTTTAGCTGCTGTCAGGCAGAGCTGTATCTGAAGCCTGAATCAGTATAGGGACTGTTAACACAGTTAGTTTACATAATGAGCAGCTATAGAGGATGCAAAAATCATCAGCATAATTACTTACAAATGAATAATTAATAGCTTGTATGCAAGTTAAGAGGTTCATCAGTGACACAAATTCATGAACATTTATAAGCAATTAATAACCAGAAAGTCATTGATAAATGGGCCACGTAGTGTACACAGAATCTTCAAATGGCAAAAAAAAAAATCCCTTTTCCAAGCCATGAGGTTGCCAATGGTGTGCGTCAGAGTGGTGGAAGGCTAAGCTTCAGGGATGAAGTGCCTACTGTGGGGGAATGGAGGATCCATGGTACTTGCACGTTAACAGTTCATTTGTAAGGATCCAGCAGTGTCATAAACCTTCTAAGAGCAAAATTGGTCTTAATGATTGACACGCTTTAGAGAATGAAGCAGTAACAGAGGAGAGGGAAGAAATGGGCAGAGTGAGAACAGCAAAACGTGGCTTTCTTCAGAATCCATAGATGTTCAAAACCAACAAGTTCTGAACCACAGCACTGTAAATATCCTCTCTAACAGGTATAAGTAATAAAGGATTTAATTAGTTTTTCATCTCTACCCAAAGGTGACTAATCGCAGCAAGATCATCACAGAATCCTGCAGTGCTGTGGAAGGTTTGCTGAAAATGTTCTGGTTTCCTACATGTTCCTAATGTTCCACTGGGAGCACCAGAAGAATAAAATCCTGCTGACTGCAATAAAAGTCAGTAAAATTATTAGATACTTAATGGCAAAATATAGTATAAGGCAACGACAGCGGTTTAGCGTTAACAATACTGTAGACCCTACCTGCAAACATCTACTATAGCAGCTTTTGAATAATATTCATGCTAAATTGCATCTAACATTATTAGACTTAGTAATGAGGTGTGGTTTTATTGGGTTTTAAGTGCAAACTTCCAGGGATTCAAAATTCCCATTATTTTTTAATCATTTTTAATAACAAAACCACCAAGCAGTCACCGGGTACGAAAGTTGTTTTAGGAAAGTTTTAATGACTTAAAGTTTCTCAAGGTTGGTGAAGTGCAGAAGCACAGCCTACAAACTACCAGTGGGAGTGTGCCTATGTAAATCCTGTAAAGGGATGGTCAAGTGGTCAAATACTTCTGAAAAAGAGGATACTAAGGTATGCCCTCCTTGTCTTCTATGTCAATGAGGCAAAAGCTAAATATGAGTAGTAAAGGAAGTGAAGATAGAGATGTTAAATTATTCCCAAATTATAAGGATAAAGTAAAGGAGTCTTTACGTTCTCATGTGCATAGTTGAATGCTTTCTAAGTAGCTTGATTTTCATCTGACTTACTAAATAATAGTAGTTATCAATTAAAAACAGGCATTTGTCCTTTACTGTGATAAGACTTCCATCTTAAATCACACCTTCTTTTTAAACTATTCTCCTCATACTCCTTTTTTCAAATCTCACCAAGTAGTTTCCAGTGAAATGGACTTTGGAAGTGCTACTAAGAGGAGATTTTTTATTATTTTTTTTGTGTGAAAAGGTGAGGGAAAGATTTGGACGAATCAAGAAGCTCTCACAGGTTGTGACCTCATGAAAACACAAAATACTGGACACAGGTTCCTACCCGGCCTAAAGAAAATGAACAAGGATTAAAAAAAAATTCTGCCTCTATACCAGAATACCAGATAAATTGCTTAACCATTTTTTTTGTATTCTCAGCAGAGAAGCAGCTGATTACGTTGTTTACCAGGTACTGAGTTACTGCCATTAAATTATTCCTGTATTTGCTCTTGTGTCTACTTTAATACACATTGGGTAGCTTTCAATGAAGTGTTCTTAAACATTATCATCTAAAACAAATATTATTATTTTTTTTAATTATCCATTTTAAAAAGAAATTGAAGAACTAGATATGTACAAGCACTTCTTTCCTCTTTTGTCTCATTCTCCCTCCTTTAAAAGAGAAAACAATCCAACCACAAACCAACAGTCTTTCATTAAAAAACTCCAGAAACAACATTTCTTTGGAACCTTCTTTGTTTTGTTTTGGTATACACGGGTAATATTCTTGACACTACAGATAAAACAGTGCTGAGGGTTGTGTAATTTGACTCCAGAAGAAGCTATGAAAGAGTTGTCCAGTTGAGAAATAGCACCTAACCCTCTTCAAGCTTTTCCTAAGACACTGCTGTGTTTTGTAGACTAAAGCTATAGAGAAAAAGCTGCGTGAATCTTGTATGGACTGAAAGGCTCGATATCCTTTCAGAACCACCACTCCTATGTGCTCAGTAGAGCTTCAGGTATAATCATCTTTCTCTGCATTTACTTCAGACTATTTAATCTGACAACAGAATAGACAAAGGTGAAACATTTAATCCTTCTAAAAGGTCAGAAGATCTAAACAGAAAGCACTGCTTACTTATAACAGATAAAACTAAACATGAAAGAACCAAACATGAAGGGTGAGAAAAAGGTCAGGCTTTGCACTAGAGCCAACCTGGTAACAGGAAGCATTGATATGTCAACTTTGGGATATTACAGTTTTCCCATATAATTCATATGAAGAAATATAGTTTCTCTACTGAGTTAAACAGTCTGTGTGCTACAAAGATGTTCACTTCTGGAGCAGTCATGTCAAATGTCATTTCAGCATAGGTGTCAGAATCTAAACTGCAAAGGATGAAAACCTATGGACAGTACACATTGCCCCAAATCCTTTCCAGCCTCCAGACTGCTTCCTTTAAAACACAGTTGAAAAGGGAGGTGGAAATAGTTTTCTTGTCAAGTTATTTGATAAAGTAGCTATATATTGGGAAAAAAAGTACATTTGGACATATGAAAATAAAGGGTAGCAATTATTTTCAGAACATTTCATTTTGCTGTGAAAGCTCTGACAAAAAAATTTCTGTAGTATTCCGACTTAGCAGATATCAATGATATCTGTTTAAAGTTGACAGCACATTTTAGTTTCTTCTTAAAATTAAAAATGTAATATGTAACTTGTTTTATTTCATTCAGAAAAAAAAACCAAACCAAACCCACAAACTGTTTCACAGATGCTCTGTCTTCTCTGTACTGAAGATTTCTTGTTACTAAAGGAGCTCTTTTCTGAAGCCACATTAAAATATTTTGTGAAAAGTATTAATTTAATCCTATTTCCAACCAGCCTTTTCTTTCATCTTCAGGTTTTTTAATAAAGGACAGAAGGAAGGAGAAAAGGAAGGACAGAGTATAGGTAAGCTAGAAATCCTTATGTAAACTAAAAGAGTGTTAGAAACAAAAGTGGGTGACTAATTACATTTTCTACTCTTTTGATCATATTTCTTAGAATGAAAATCTAATTTTAGTATACTCACTAAACACTTCTGGCTTGACAGCACCTGTCTCCTTTCCAGTGTAATCTGTGATGACATGGCACATGACTGATAAAAATGTTATTCTTCAAACCTCTCTTCTTCCTTTTGTGATATGTTAGTACTCATCATCCTGCCATTTGCTTTTTACCCATATACCTTGACAAGTAGTGAAAGACAGATGAGTTAAAGGAAATAATATGTTTTCTTGTTACATTAATTTTAACATACCTCTACTAGCCACCTTTCTTTCAGGAGTTTGTTGCTATGAAATTAGCAACTTGGCAACCGAATTTTTCCACAGCATACTCTGCTGGATCCATAATAATACGTTAACAGTTTGCTTTTATGATAAATGATTAGTTTACATTTTAAAATACTTTCACTGATGCTTTTTTGGCTTTTTTTGGGGAGGGTTGTTTTGTTTTTCTTGCTGGCTTACTAAAGCAGCTACAGTAGGAGTAGCAACCAATGTAGCCACTGAAATTGCTTAAATATGCTCTCTTCTCTACAGCACAGATGGTAAAATCAAGCTGGTGTTCTGGTACACGGTACATCCAGAAAGCTTTTTATCTGTGATTATGCACAGTCTCGAGTCTTTGTGATCTAAGAACCCAGATGCCCTCAGAAGCTGTAGCTGCAGCTAAACCAGTAGGCACCAGGGAAGAGGCACCTCAGCTACAGCGAGCACATGGCTCCCCAGGTCCCTGGAGGGAGCCAGCTGTGCCTGCCCCATGGATGGACTGCAACAACTGCCAACTCCAATTGCCAAGATTTTTCTGCATGTGAGAGAGATACTCAGTTTTCAGCTTTTAGCTGGATTCAGTTCATCAAGCCAAAGATCCTTAAAAATAACTTGATGTCATTTGTTTGGAAGGTTTGATTTGTTTTAAACCAAACAGTTCCCTAAAAGTTCCTCATCAAAAATCCTGTGAGTTCCCAGGAAAATGTTACAGATCTTTTTTTTTTTTCTTTTTGACAAGCAGTACACTCAAGAGTTTAGTGGACACTAGCATGGACTATGCTGAGGCGTGGTTTTGGACTTGGATTTCACATTCATTTCTCTATAAAACTAGGCAAAGGTATCTGTTAAAAAGTTATGTTTGTTGCTCTCTGTGTTTCCTTTCTGTTTTGTATACTTTATATTTATTCCGAACGGGGATTCATTAACTTTCTTAATTTCACTTGTTTAGTGTTTTGGGGGGATGCCAGAAGCCACAACCCAGCCCATTATGGAAGGGATCAACTTACAGTACTTTACCATGTTAGTGTCCTGTTAATGTCAATGTTACTATCAAGTTTCAATGCTGTGATGGTTTTAACCTAAATGCTACCAAAGCAAAGCTTCATTTCCTTCGTGTTAGTTTTACAGTACCCTTTTATATTTGGGCCAAGAGAGAAACTACAGTAATACAGAAAAATTACAGAAATATTTATTCTGTGCATGATTTTATATGCATGAGTAAATTAATGTTTTAAATATTCATAGAAAGATAATATTGAAGATAGTTTTCCTCTCTGTCATTAAGAAAAAAATAATCCACAGATATCAATCATCATATGTAGAAAGTTTTTTGGTAAAAAGAGTAAAGTCTTGAAGTAAGTGTAGTGGTCAGGCCTGGGAAGAAGCTACAACAGAGAAATCTATACCTTTTAAAGGACTTAGATCTGCTGCACAATTTGGATGGCATGTGGCAAATTAAATTTAATGTTAATTCATGTAAATTTATTAGACTCTTTCTTTAGAGTCCTCCGTATTTTTATTGTGCATTGTGTTTCAGTACAGATGATAATAAACTCATGCAGATGCCACCAGTCCTCAGTGCAACATTAATTACTGACTTGCTCAGAAAGTATTTATAGCAAAAGTTGGAAGTGGCTGTGCAGTGCTGGCAATGCTAAGTTACCATTATCTAGAGAAGCAGTAAAACTGTACAGCAAATGCTGCTTCAAATGACTGGGGCGGTGGGGGAGCAGGGTGGGGAGAGGAAAAGAAGAGAGCGGGGAAGGTGAGAAGGTCACCCTGGAGGTGTTCTCTGGAATTTGAATTACTAACTTCAAGCTGCAAAGCTGACAAATGTTATCTTTGCTAGCCTCAAACTTGCATTCCAAATGCAAATAAGGCCCAGAAAAGGTCTGAGGCTCGAAAAAAACTCTATTTTGTGATGTCAGCTCAGAGTCATTCATATTAACCCACCATATCAGATCCCACTGGGAAGAGCAAATATAATCCGTTAAGGTTAGGATCCAGGTGAGGCAAGCAGAAGGTGGGAAGGATAAAGGCATCTAACACACGACAAAGCTGACCCAGAAGTCTTAGGACTCTGACCTGGGACAAATGACTAATAGCTTGTGTTTTCAGAGCACACTAAGCAGATACCAGTAGGATTGGGCTCTCAACAAATACAGATATGCAGCTTATTTTATATGCTGTCAACAGGATCACCATGTCCATTTTATGGAACAGACAAATCTGCTCAAATGGAAATTGGAGTTCCAGGTTGTAATCTGACGGTATTCAAATACGGGAGTGCTAGGAGCAGCTAGAAGACTGTAGGACATTCTAGATGAAACTATTTTACATCCTTCTCATTAAGTTGAAGTGAGGCAATCAAGATTAATTAGGAAAGAATTTACCATTTTTTCCATAATTATCCCAACCACAGTGAAATATTATTATATACAGTAACTCTCTCCATATTACATATATATATATATATGAAACTACAAAAATGAGATCAGTGTGTTTACTCCCATTTTACCAGTGGAAATGGTTACCTTGAAGACCAATGACAGAGCTGAATTCAATATTTAGGTCAATAAACTATCCAGTTCCCTTTCAGTGTATTTAATAGCAACAGAGATGTTCAAGTTCACTGTCTTGGTTAATTTCTTAAAGAGGATAAGTTCACATCAAGAAAGTATATTAAATCTCAAAAATTATTGTTCACTTACTTGGTTTTCTCAGTAGAGGAAAACAGAGATTGAAGATAATCAGGTATCTCAAGAGCAGGAACCCAAACATACGCCTACCAGGGAAGGTGAAAATTTACACTACTCTTGTTTGAAAGCTGTCTTTCTTGAACAGAATTTCTGTCTTTACATTGAACACATGAAAGCAGTCAGAGTGACAATAGATATATTTTAACTCACTTAATGTTTCTATACAAAATACTCACCTGGAACTTTCACATGCTTCAATTACAATATTAACTGAAGTTATTCTCACATCCACATGGCTATCAGTCTATTAGGTGATCCTGGCATCAATAACATTGATTTCTAAATAGCATGTCCCCTGCTATCTTATTGCTGGAAGAAGAAAGGTTAGGAGAAAGAACGGAGGAAGCTGGGAGAGAAAGGAATGCAACTGTCTGTTAAAAAAACCTCTAGATGTTATCGATAATCCCTGCGTCTGCCTAATTAGTCATAGCATCTGGCAAATGTTTAAATTGCACATTATAAAAAACCCAACAAAACCAACAAACCAAACAAAAACAACCCAACAAACAAAACCCGTTTACTTTATCACTTTCTGCCTCATAATAAACCAAACCATTTGCTGTCTCTTCCTTTTGCTGTTGCATCTGTTCCCTACCTGTCATAATCTGTAGAGTTGTGCCATTGTATTCCTTGTGATACACAAACCTAGGAATACCTTTGGACCTAGTGAGTATAAACTAAACTGGAACGCAGTCATAAAGGATTTGCCATTTACTTTGGGAAACAGAAGCTGTACAGACAAGGTAACTCTATTTCAAAGTGATAGCTGGAAACATCTTAAAAAGACAAGCACTCCTCCTCCCAGTAGAAAGAAAGCCCAGAAATCTGCAGCTATACCTGCCTTGAAGAACACAGTGTAAACACAAAGGACTGGGAACCAAAACACTCGTGTGTAGACTGTGTGACAACGGCAAAACTTCCTCAGAGCTCAAACCCCACTTTGCCATTCCCCCTCTCCCCTAAATCTCTGTGGGAACAAGAAGGTATTGCCTTTAAAAATGTAAAAAATTTAGAAACACCTTCTAAAAGTTCTTATTCAAACTCAACAATCTGTACATCATTCAATATTATAGTAACATTCCACTGAATTGAGAATTCATTAGATTTATTTCCTTTCCCCCCCTTAGCTAGTGTTTTGTAAAGAGACTAAATGAACCAGAGATCTCTGATAACACACACTCTAGTCCCCCCTAAAACTGGGAAGGTTTATGCTATGGAGTCACAAAGGATATGTTTTAGTAACAAACTATGAGTTTATCTCATTTTCATGTGTGAGATATGTGTCACTTCAGTCACATATCATTATATATGTAGACTTATTGGACTTATACGAATGCAACTAGGGATAGGATTATTACATCAACATAATTATGGTAGAACCAGCATTGTAGGGTAGTTAATGGAATGTGACAATCTGCTGCTCATCTGAGTAGACTGTGAAGCCACGTCCTTGTTGCAAAGTCTGTTTTGAAATAAACTGTACTGTGTGATACTACCAGACCATAATATGAAAAGCATATAGTGCTTTTCTAAACCCTAAAGATGGCAAAGACAGTTGTATTTTTCAAATATTTTTTTTTATTCCTGCCTCCCCCAACCAAGTTCCCTCCCCATAAGATACAGGAGACAGAGATTCAAACCTGTCTTTGCCCGAAGCAAGCACATCTTCATTTTTTCACCACTTTTTGAATTGTCCTTCCTGGTTCTTAGGGTGAAATGGACTACAAAGTTAAGACTCTTGAAATGGAGGAAGGAAACTAGCAATCTGTTTCCTGACCCAATGAATATTTAAGACTCCAATTCTTAAACAGCACCATTACTGTTTTATGAATGAAGTAAAAGAGAATGTTACAGAAATTTTATACAACTTCATACAGCTACCTAGGGCTAGAGAGGTAACATCCATTATAATTTTGATTATTTCACGCCATTATAATATTGATATTTGTTTTCATTTATCATAAATACCTCAAAGTGAGTTTGTCTCTTCGGGTCCTTTTTACACAAAAATGATCATAGGCAGAAAAGTAACAGGATTGTAAATTGGTCCCATAGCCTTGTGTCCTAATCAGTGGGCTGTTGGCTTTTTCTCAGCTGCACATCTTTCTCTTTAGAATGTCACTTTTCTTCACCCTTCCCTATCCATATTACATTCTGCAAACCATGATGTTACTGTCCCAAATTTAACTCAGTTTTTTTTAGTTTGTTTGCTTTTCTATCACTAAGTAAATTTGAATTTTAAATGGCATGCTTAAATTAAGAAAATGAGAACAGAAATGGTAAACATAGTTAGGCTTGTATTATGGCATTAGTTTTTAAATCGTAAACATTAGAGACTATAACCTATGCAATTAAAATGGTGTTAGACAACAACATTCATAGAACTCCAACAGAAATCTATCCAACTTCCTGCTATCCATAGCAGCAAAATATCATTATTTATATAATTTACCAAACTGCCTCAGTCAGGAAGAGCAGGGGGGCTATTATCTTTCACAATGTATTTGCTTTCATTGCAGTTGCTTCTTATATTCTATTATGCTAACACACACAGGTGCTCAAATGTCAAATAATGATTGTAAATAAGATGGTAATTACAACCTAAAGGAGAATGCCTGAGACAGCAAGCGGCCAATGCTGCTACAGTCTAATCAATAGCTGTTCAGAAAAGCCTTTTCTGTCCACATTCCATCTCAAGTAAGCATGATTCAGTTAAATAATTTGATTTTTCTATGTTGTCACAGAACATGATGAGATATTTTTAATAAAGGTAGGAGCCATTCAGATAAAATCTGATTAAGTATGGCTAGTGATAATTTCAATATGAAAGCACAAGGTCCAAACAAGAGGTAATGAAAAAAATTATTCTATTAAATCTACATGAATCTTTTCTCCCAGATAATTCAAGCAGATGTCCAGTCAGCAGCTTTATAATATCTTGGGGAAAAAGGGGGGCAGAAGAGTGAGAACACTGATTCTTCAGCATTCTTTAGTGTCATCATCAGCATTAATATGAATAAACTTAGAAAGGGGTAATAAAGCTGGTTTCTAGTGCAAATCTATTAGCATAAATAACTTAAATCAAACTAATGAAACAAAAATTTGATTCAGCTCTAAGCTATTTAGAAGTAACTGTTAAAAATGCAAAGACAATACAATTCTGCCAATCTACCCCCTGAGTGCATAACTCAAATGAATGTTGACAATCGAATTCAAAGCTTTAATTGTTATCCAGAGGAAAGTCACATTCATAGAAAAGATGTTAAAATTTCTTTCAAGCTTCTCATGCTCTATGAATGAGGTGTGCTCAGGTTAGGATGTCTAGTTCTGGTAAGCAGGTAGCATTAGATACTGATGACAGGGATGTGTGCTAGATAAAAATCATCTTTCCTCTACCCGAAGAAACGCACCCGAGAACCTTACAGCAACAATATGTTGCATTTTTTTCATTAAGCAGCCACAGTCCAAAAGCATGCAAGGGGAACTGCTCAGGGTTTTGAAAACCAAGATGCTTTTGGACCTGTCAAAAATAGACCTCAAGAGTTAGGCCACATCTCAGTGCAACTTAGGAAGCACCAGACTATTTACTGGAATGGACACACTTTTGTATACTTGGCTCTTAAAATGAGCTAACAGTTATCTTTACAGTACTAAATCAACCCAGCTAATGTTTTTGATCTTCTGAGCCACTACCCAAACCATGATGGCACTGAGAAGAGGAAAGAAATATCTAGTGTGCCTGAGGTTCACAAGCAAGAGAGAAAAATGTTTTCCAGGGGCCTATTGCTCCATACTGAAGAGGACCAGGCTGAATATGTGTCTGAGCTCTAGAATAACTTTATGATACACCACTTCTATCTGTCCTTGATAACTCATTTTGTTCCACAGACAGAGAGTCAAGTTAACCAATTTTGCCTGTATTTCCCAGCTAAAAAATTGCTGGCACGACTGTGGCCACTCTGGGACCACTTGATACATCTTTAGACACTATTACGGATTTTCACATGCAAAATTGTCATTGATATCAGTTTAAATTTAGCATAAGAATCACACAGACCATCAAACCTCTATGAAGCATTGGTATTAAAAAAGCCACCACTATTTATACAGGATCTGAGAGAAGATTAGCTCATTTAATCACACAATATATAAACTTTATCAGGAGCGTAAACTAACTTCTGATGAAAATGGATGCCAAGTAGGAAAAGATGAGAAAGGACTCATAGGATTGTTCTTAACAGTGACATTTGCAGAAGATACTATATAAATACTGACTTATTTTTTTAAAAGATATTTCCTATCTTGAACTTTCCTCACAACCATCATTCAATACTCTAAGCAAGAGTCCTCATCTGGTTCAAACACAGTAATACAGAATAAACTTTAGTTTGCTCTAATTAGCTCAGGCTTTGCACTATTTGGGGATTCACATAGTGCAGCAACAGCTATTGCCATATGCTTCAGCATTGTGGGAAGGTGTAGAAAGTTATCAAATCAGCACTTCAAATATTTTCAAATATATGACAATTACAAAATACTCATTTACTCCCAGACATTTTCTCTGTTGTACCCAGTTTTATACTTCTTGATTTCTGCTTCTAAATTCTCTTGTATCACCTGCTCCTCTGTGCATTCTGTTCTTGTCATATTTCTCCCCATCACTTGTTCTCCTATTAAAAAGAAGTACTGATACATCTATCATGATATTTCTCCTTTGTACTTTACACATCATCCATCTTTATATCTTCTACAAGCTTTTTATACTTCTTGACACAGTAATTTTATATTTGAGATACTCTTTATTATGCAAGGTATTTATTTTATTGTTTCTATGATATGCTGTTTGATAGCATTTATGCCCAGCTATGCCACTGAGGAAAATATTTTTCTAAGAGCATTTGAAAACCTAGCATAGTCTGCATCAATTTTCATATTTCTGTAAATTTCAGAATTTCTAATAGAAGTAATACTTTTCTAAAACTAAGTACCAAGATGATGAATTCTAAGTCTTCAGAGCAATACAGAATTTTAGAGAACAATAGCATTTTAATTTTTTTAAAAGGTGAAAATATAGATAATTTCAACTGTAATTATTTGGACTGTACCATTCCCAGTGACTACTGCTCAAGGGAAATATCAGAAAAGTAAGAACAAGAAGTCAAAAAAGCAAGCATATGTATATTTTCAAACTGGTAGAATAAACTTGGGGATTTTGACTGTCTTTACCATGTGAATAGAGGTAACTGGAACTGTGAAAATCTACTGTTTGACTGCATCAAATATGCAGATGTTCCATCATAGGAACTTGTAGATGCCACCAGAAAG
The DNA here is from genome assembly GCA_024336885.1 of Actenoides hombroni. Lineage (NCBI taxonomy): Eukaryota > Metazoa > Chordata > Aves > Coraciiformes > Alcedinidae > Actenoides > Actenoides hombroni. The sequence continues at coordinate 6,469,431 of WUAM01000107.1, read as the reverse complement.
CTACTCTGCCCTGTATGAGCTAAGTCATGATTAGGATGAAAGCTCTGGACAGGGGAAAGTTTATCAATCAAATGCTTGGCTCTTTCCCAGTCCAAAATTTCATAGGGCATCTTAGACAGAATATTTATTTTCTCTGTTCCTCTCATCTTACAGAAGATAACACTTCTCCTTTATGGAAAAGATCAGAGTATTCAGAGACTGTGAGAATAGGGAATAATGATTCTAGCAGATGGTTCATAACCCAGGGTTAAGAATGACCAGCACTAAATTTTGCAGAGGAGACACCTTCTTTCATGGTGGATTTGCATCACAGACAGCATAAAGGCCTCTGATTTTAGTGAAGGATATCATCATACTAAGACCTAAAAAATATAAAATCAAATGCAATGCACATTTAATTGCTAGCAATGAGGACAAGGCACAAAAAGCACTGAGTACAAATCTGACATGAGACATGCTAAACCCTGCTCCACAGTTGCTTAAGCCTGGGAGATGGCAAAGTTTTCCATATGCAGAGCTGTCTAGGCAGCACAGTTCTGATTGTGAGCCTGGACAGGTTGTCATCGGAGTGGCACAGGGGGCCTTTGGGAATGCACAGACCATGACTTCCACCTGCCTTGCCCAACATGCCTGGTCTCATTGGCTGCCTCCCACCACATCTGCTGAATCAAGTTGAACTTTGGTCTCAGAGTTGTTGCAGCTCTCCACAGCAGCACAAAAGTGGAAGCTCTGCTCCACAGCTCTAGGGTGAAAGGACTCAGCAAGGCTGAGGATGACTCTACGTTATTTCTCTCTTGTTTCTGGGTACTCATATCCTCATCATACTAACAACACAAGCAGCTACTCCGTGTGTTGCAGTGTCAGGGGATGTCGCGCTCAGTCCCTCATTTATCTTTCTCTTTTAACAGACTGGAAAAGCAGGACTCGGTGGCCTTGCAATAAGGCACTCATCCAGGAGCTGGACTGTGATTTGGTTTCTGCTCTGAGGACTATATATGGTTATAGATAACCAACGACTGCTTCATGTAAATGCTGCAAGTTGTTGTGCATCATCACACCCTGATGTGCCTAACTCCCTATGATTCATCCAGGGGGATGCACAACGAAATCGGTTGCGCTGCAGGAGCCGAGGGAGAACACCGTGAGTCACTAAATCCCATTATGGATCTGTGCCCAAGCTTTTTAAGATGTATCAGCTGGGCTTTGTAACCAAATCAATATCTGAGTAATTGTTTAGAAGGTTGTGTCCAGAAGTAGTAACAATGTCAAGACATGAACTGCTGTAATGATATTTCTTCTATCCTACACTTCATTCCCTCAGTGACTTTGCTGCACTCAAAGCAAAAGGGGAAAGCAAACAACAAAATGTGATGCTGTAGTTGAAATGGGAAAGGAAGGCATGGATCCAGATCTGGAAGGCGTGGATCAGCTGTGATCCAGTTTTGTATTTGCATTTTCTGTTTCCACTTTTAAATTTAAGGTATTCCTATTTGTTGCAAAACTTATATTCCCAAAGGCATTTTCTCTTGAGTATACAAATTAAATCTATCTGCCTAATACAGAATAGCAAGTTGATTAGATTTTGTCTGAAATTTTCCATTTTACTCCATGAATACTTTAAAAATATGCAATTTATTTTATATAAACCCCTTTTCCTTTGTCTAGATATACTCTGAGCAATGTCAAAATAGAAGCTTATTCACCTGTTTAGGCTTGGCTCAGTGTAGAAGTCTCAAGGTATGAAAGAGATGTGCCTGGCATTTTCAAGCCCAGGCAGAAATCTGTTATGTGTGATGTGTGTTGAGCTGTAGACATTTCTTCTTCTGTCTCTCTGTACAGAGCATCTGATTGTTGATGACAACTGACATTTTTTTATCATAAGTTCAACAGTTTAGTCTGAAAACATTCACCATAACTTAGGGAATTTATTTTGATAAGAGAACACTAGTAGGTTGAGCCCAGCTTTGACCTTTAAAAATGAAGGTATTAAAAATAAAAGAAAAAAACCCCAAACAAGTCTGTTTACCTTACAGACAAACAGTTTTGCTGTTTTTCTAACAACTTGCTGTTACTTGCAGCTGACCATCAAGGTAGGCAGGCTTCCTCTAGAGCAGGAAGCTGCTTTTGCAAAGTCTTTAGAATATTCCTTACAATTTTTTTTATTTTTTTTTTTTTTTAATAGAAAGAGGACATGTAAAGCTGTCATTGTGCAACCTTGAAGAGTTATTTTCCATAGTTTTGGGTATGCATGTTCTGAGATGATAGTGTTACGTGCCAGGAAACCCAGATAACCTGCTGGATTCAGAATTCAATATTTGGTTTAAAAGCCTTTGTTTTCAATTAATCTTTTTTAATAACTACACACTATATTTGAAATATGATATACCCCCATAATCCAATTCACACAAAGAATGTATTATCATTCATTTTAAATTGTGTTTTATGGGGTTTCATTCATTCATGAGGAGGCAAAGGTTATACTAAGAGTGAACAGTATTTGCATAATACCAATCACTTCGTTCCTGTACTTCCAATTATTCAAATAAGGGTCCAGGACAGATTATTACCATTTCCAGACTACATTTGTGACTTTTCAATCCATTTTCTTAGTCCAGCGTGAGACTGGGATACAAGTGCAGATTACACGAAAGTTCAGATGTATCTTGTGTCCAAAATTCAGACACAAAGTGGAAGGTGTCAGGTGAAGGAATAGATGTATTCCATACATGTGAGTAGTGTACAGTAAAAGAAGACATTCTGAAAGGAACTGTAATCTGAAAATAACTGATGCAGATCAGGATGGAATGAGAAGAGCAGGAAGATGGAAGGAACAGCCTCTTTCTTCGGTTCTACTCCCAAAATATCCCGGACGTGACCAGCACTTGTCTAGTCTGAGCTGTATCACTCAGCTTCTAAAAGACCTTTTGAGGGTACATGACCTAGCAGACCCTTTTCCATGCCACTGCACCGCTGAGTTACGTCACATTGCCCCATCTCGTTTCAAAAGAATCTATCTGGGAATTACACAGGTTGCCAAGAAAGTAACAGTACTCATTGACATGTAAGAGGAGTACACACAAATGTAGTCTTGCTGCACAGGAAATCCCAAGGAACTATCATAAGAGCATCCCCAGAAGATGATTGGTATTGAATACTCCAGACTGATACATGGTTTTAGCTCAAAACCACAAGGTGAACTGTTTTGAAGCTCTATGCCAAAATAACAAATTGTAGCTGTGTAAAAAAAATCTGCTCTTTTCTCTGAAGACCCAAAATCACTACTACACAATGGCACGTGACTGTGTTTAAAACAGTACAGTTTTAGCTGAATTCTAAATCAAGCTACAGAACTAAGTTTTAAGAACTACTGCTGCTTTAATAGCTGACTTGAGGATCTCCTAGCCAGCTGAAAACCTAAACTTGTGGGAGAAAACCTGACAGCAAGCTTTAGAAAACACGGTCCCTAGACTTTGCTGCAACCTGGAGGCAAAACCTACAATATGTTGAGATGGGTAAAGTTTTCCTGATGGAAAGGAAAAAACAAAAAGAGAAGGGCAAAGGTTTCCAGGGGCAAAGACAGATGTCTATTTTGATTTCTCTCTTCCTTACCCCTAAAGGACTTGCACCGATTTTCCACTGAGCAAGAAGCATTCGCAACAGCCGGACTGCAGAGGCTGACATTGACAGGGGCTGAGATGAGTCAACTACCAGTCACTTATTGTCACTGAAGAATGGGGATACCAGCTCTTGGCACTAAAATTTTGTACTGCAACATTCCCTGCACAGATCCAGCAGACAGCATGGCCTCACAGTGCTTTCTGCCTCACAAAGCAGGCCATGATTTGGCTGAAGGAGCAGTATAGGATGTTACTCTTCAATAACAACTGGAACTAGGAGTTCACCTGCTGATGATGCAAGAGTCCTGCTTGGGTGCACATCTTGTTCACCATAAAATAGTAGGCAGCACATTTCCATGGCAGGAAACCCTGCAGCGTGGGGTTTGCTTCTTGCAGATGCACTCCTCGAGACAAAGTTGGTGTCATACAGTGGCAATAGGACTTGCAAAACATGGGCTGGGAATGGAAGGGGCTTAAGTCTCTTAATCAACCTAGGCCTGAACTCAGGGTTTTCTATCCTGGTCAGAAAGTGAAAAAAGACAGCAGAGCAACAAAACAAATACAAAGGCATCGCTTTCAGTTAGTTTCAATCACATTTAAGAGAAGTTGTGACTGCTTTTTTTCTGAAGAAAACAATTCTTTAACTGTTCTCAGGGAACATTTGTTTCAGAAAATGTCCTCAAATGAGATAAGTTAAGAAACATTTCATTACGGAACCTGATCAGACTTGAAGCAAACTTGAGACAGACATGAGATATCACTGACATGCAGAACCTTCCTAAGACTCATAAGAAGGAGATAAAGAAGCAGAACTACAGAGATGTAGTGATTTTTGCTACTGAAACGTACACTATCTATGGATACAGCCTCATTAGTAGCTACTCAAGCAATAGCACAGCACATCTATCCTTTAAGAATCTAAATGCTATTTACTTTTTTTTCTATTCTTAAGCTGTAATTCTCAGAGGAGAAAGGCCATAACTTCCTTAATGAGTTATGACAAGTTCTGTTCATCCTGCAGCCTGTTTTTCTAGTATGCTGAAGCCTAAAGTAAAAAATTAAACTTTATGTATTAGAGATACAGAGGATGGTTTACATTTATTATATAAAAGAATAATACCATGACACCTTAAAATCAATTATACAGCAATGATCTCTCATAATCCTTTGTCCATTTATGCACTGCACACAAGCTTTGCCAAAGCTAGAGAGGCAGGTGGACAGTGAATTATCTTTGCAGCTCTAGCATCGACCTGCTGCATGAACCTACAGAGTTCACTTTTCATTCTTTTGTTCATCTCATCTCTTTAGATCAGAAGCTCTTCAGGGCAAACAAATGATGTACTCATTATGTCTGTAAAAGGGAGAAGCTGCTATATCTTCTCACTTTTCACTACACCTTTTCAAAGAAAGTCCCTTTCCCTTAGTCAAAATATCATATTAAATTTGGTCTTCAGCACCAAAGTAATTTCTCCAGCAGTATCTATGAACAATAATCTCACAAAGAATTATGTACAAGCTTAACTTCCTGCCCTGTGAAATTTCCACTTAGTATGGCAGCATTTCAAGAGAAAACATTTCCATTTCTACCTGAAATGAAATGAATTTTTTTTTTCTAGGAATTCTCTCATTACATAATTTTCAAACAAGTAATCACACTGTGAATTTGCAGTGTGGTCTTTCATCACAAAAGCATATGCAAAAAATAGAAGGGAGTTTAGAAGTACAAAATATTTGTGAAAAATGCAAAAGGAAGTGGCAATTTCATCTATCATTCGTTGATGTTATTACACAGAATCACACAGAGAAAACTCTAACTGTGTTTCAGGGAAAACAGTTCCTCTGCATGGCAGCAAAACTAAGTAAACTATAGAGAGAATACACCTGGGAACATTCCCCTTAGCTGAGATGTAGAAGACTGTTTATCTGCTATTTACTTTATTTATACTGAGGTAATTTTATCTTTATCTTGCAGATTATAATGTGCCAAAACAGAATGCCGTTTGTATAGGCACTGCTATGTATTCTGCTTTAACTTGCCACTTGTTTTTTAACCTTTACAGTACAAATATACAAAGCATCCTATAATACGGGCAATATTAATAGCTTGTCTACTTACATCTATTGCTTTTCATGTTGTTACCACAGATCTCTTCAGCTGACAAAGGAAACGTAAGAGATTCTCAGCAGAATATAACAGGTAATGAGGTAAACACACCAAAAAAAAAGAATTAATTCCAACAAAGTTACAGTCACCTTCATGAAATAGGCATTCAGCTGATGTCTGAACAGATTTAAATCATGACTGTTACTGCTTGATATTTCTTCCTGGAGCATTTAGTTGAGTTCAGGTGCTTTTAATAACTTCTACCAGCCTAGGCCATGTGCTAGATCTCTAGATTTTTGTTTGGATTTAAGTTTTGAATGGTTGCTGAGGATGATATGAGTCTACCTCCTTAAGGCAGAAGGATTAGAACTAGAGAATTAAGGAATACTGGGTTTTTTCAGTTCTTCTTTAGTGAAACCTATTGCAGCATGGAAGGCAATGACACAAAATGTTGTTCCAAATCAGTATCTGCTTTGTATTCATAGATTTTAAAAAGTGGAATAAAGGACAAAAAAACCCAAAGGAATGCAAAATAGGGCAAAATGTTAAAGATAACTTTCATAATGAGCAGCAACAACAGCCTTTAATATAAACTTGAGTTTCCTACATAGAGGTCTGATCTCTGAGGTAAATCTGGAATTTCCATTTGCATCCATCTCTATTAAGAAGTGAATCTAGTCAGCCTCATTTTCAGAGGGGATGTTATCAGCTCCACTCCTTATGCACTGTGGTATCTCCTTCTCTCAAGCAGATCAGGTTTCAGTAGAATTTGGAGCAATTGTGCAGCCAGACCTTATCTCCCTCTTTAGACACCATGTGCATTTGAATAGGGATTTCTGGCAGGTGCACAAATAAGCAGAACAGCAGCAGATTGCAGTGAACTTCAGATTCATTTACCAGCCATTACAGTAGGTATCTAAGATCACTTTACATTCATGACCTACTACTACTGACTCAGTACTGCCTTATACTCCTCCCATCAAGCACCTCTAATTTGCACCCACATAATTTCTAAACTAGTGGGAATGCCTGTTTTCTATTGAAGCTGACCCAGACTTTAATAATCTGAAAATGTATTGTTCCCATATTCTTCACAAGTATGCTAGTATTTTGCTGTAGTATTTGAAACTAGACTGATCTGAACTCTCAAGTAATTTCATTTCATTAATTGCTTAATGATAAGATGCTATAAAACATACAAAGTGTGATGTTTAGTACTAATCTCTACCAGCGGTTGAGGATGTTGAGTTGCCTATTTCTGTTTATATTACTATTATCAGTCATAATAAAAAGTTACTATACATTTATTTATTTATTTATTTGATTGTTTGAAACTTACCAAATTCTCAGTCTAATGCTTCTCTTTCTCTTCTGATGTCAATTGGATCACCTTTCACTACATCTTGAACTTATAAAGGATAAAATTGATGTCCTGGAAACATTTCTGAATGCCTCCTGCTGAGGTGAAAACAGACACACATTTAGTGAACTTCAGCAATTATACAGTTATGCATGGACTAACATAACTAAAAGGATCCATCCTTACTGAAAAAAAAGAAGCAAATTGTGTCAACGTTCTTGTTTGAACACAGATCATATTTTTATCTTTTTTTTTTCTTGCCCAACATGAGCCTTCCTATTAAAAAAAGTATTCCCCCCAAAACCCCTGAAATTTCTGAAGCAGAACCTAAATGTGTTGAAGATATCTTCCATAGTTCATATGTATACCATATATTCATATATATACCCTATCTTCCTTAACAATATCTTCCATATATATACATATATATATAAGTCTGAACACTTTCCTCTAAGTGCTATAATTCTTTTCAAAATACAATTAAAGATTGAAGCCATATCACTGATTTTAAAATTTTATTTAAAACAAAAAATCAGAAGGGACATACCTATTTTTTTTAAGTAAAACTCCATCCTTTTTTTTTCCCCTTATATGTGTAAAAAAAGCTACCTTCCTTAAGTATTATATTCTCCTTTTTCACTATGAGAAGGTTTACACCTTCACCTGGGGGAAATAAGATCTCTAACAATTCAAGAATGCAGACCAAACTCAAAATTCTTTTCTTCTTAAAAAGGAAAAAGTACAAGGACAAAAAGAATTTGAAGATACACCATCGTCCATAAAAGAAAACACTCTGAAAAGACTATAGGTGTTAAGTTTCATGGCAAAGACGATCTGGAGAGGAGGTTTAGGAAGTGAATTTTTTATGTCTCAGAAAAAAAGACAAAAAAATATATAGCCAAGTGAATCAATACAAGTGAAGAGACAGAACAGCCTTCAATAAAGTGTTAGCAGGAAATAACAGATGGAGGTTGGAATAGGAGAGGGTAGGAAATTATGGATGTGGGAGTTATTATCAACTGGGAAACAGCTGAGAGTTAGTGGGAAGTACTAGAACTACCTTTGCTAATTTATTTTGTATATGCAGCAAAAAACCAGAAACTCTGACCTAAATGTAACAACACTCTAAATCAGTAAATACAAAATCAGATTTTTTTTCCTGGGTTTAGAGAAAAAAAAAAAAAAAAGCATAAAAATTTTGGGGAAAAATTATGAAAAGGATAAAAAGACAACCTTCTGTTTTAAATAATCACTCTGGCTGTACATTTTTCAAGCATAAGAATGTCTTACTGCTTTTGTGTGCTAAATATCTAACACACTTTGAGCACCACAGAAATTGTGCAATGTCTCAGAATGATAAACACAAGATGAAAACCCATGTAAGTCACCGTGTCTTCCAAATATCAGAAAGAATCTACCATCACTTGCTGAGAGCTCGATATGAAGAGCAGAGAATATGAGAATTAATCCATGGAGAGACTTACCAGCATCTCAGAGTTGTAAAAATATTTTTTTTTAATTTAATATTTGTTCTGACAATTTCTCTAGAAATTGTGAACCATGAAGCATGTCTACACAAACACATAACTGCAAGTTACTGCAGCAGCACGTTGCCTCGATTGTAGAATCTGCCCATTTGCATAGGGCACAATAACCTTCCCTCTGTTAAATTTGTAAGAGTAACTATGTGACATCTGCTGCAGAATAAGCTCATTCCTGAAAAGCTAATAACAAAATAATTAAAGAAATAATGACTCTCTGTAGGGCTACTCTCAGTCTTTTTTTATATTTCTGTTTTCAAATCTTCTGTCTAGATAGAAATATAAGTCCACATTAAGTGCTTTATTGTCATATGCTATTTTTTCCCTTACACTTTGACAACACATTAATTATAGATGAACATATCATCTCTAGGTGAGCTTTAGGTCTCTTTGTATAATTTTTTTATCATTTAAATGTTATGTGCTTCAAAATGTTGTGTTTGAATGAACAAATGGTGTTTGTTCCCTTGTATTTAGTGCAGGAGCTGTCTTGAGTTTCCAGGAAGGGATTTCAACTTCACTTAAGTCCATCTCTTAACCTGTTCCCAGCCTCTCACAAGACTTCAGAGTATAAATGAGCCTCTGACAGTAACTCAGCAAAGATGTATTTGCTGAGATTGCAGTGAAGGATGCCAAGGAGAGAAAGTGAAAACTGTTATTAAGTTCTGTGAAACCCACCTTCTTTTCTTCCTCTTGGTTATATAATGAGGTCACATTAACGTACCTATGGTAACACCTTCCTTTCCATAGCAGCACCTTATGGTACCCTGGTAAGCAATAAGAATACCTTCACTGTTAACTGAAATGAAAAAGGAAGAAATTAAAAAAAAGAAAATAGATCTTTTGCCAAAGCATGAATATTAGAAATTGGAAAGTGAATACTAAAAAAGATACTGAAGTACAAATCTAATATCTATGTCCACACATTTCAAATATCACCCATTAGATAAGTTCTCTATAAAAAAAATGTTTACCTAAATGAAATTACATTCTGACAACTTCTTTTAACAGATTCTCACCAATATAATACTAATAGCTAATAATAATTCTCTTTTAAACTAATATTACAGCATTCCATCGTGCTGAGATTTCAATTTATCTGCAGGTGAACTCTTGTGGTATTTAACTTTATATACAAAATGACTCGCACTTATTCAGATTGTCTTTTATAGATATAATGCCAAGCAATAGATATACTGCTGCTATTAGCCAAATACCTTCTCATAGATTTTTTACTACTCTTGTTTATTTCTACTTCTCAGTCTTCACTTAACACATTCAGGATACACAACTGTTTTGTGGCAGTACCTAAACCCAAAAAGTCTTCAGTATTTACAATCCTTGGCAGTATGAGACTAAGTTTAGTATCAAAATCATAACATCAAAGAAGATCATGTTCACCAAACAATTCTAAACCTAGAGTTGGAAGCTTCACCATGTTGGGAATCAAACCAAGATCAACTGTTAATTTGCAGGAGAAAGAGTATATACTACTTAATCAAAAGAAGATTTCATTAAAGGAAGTGTTGAATTTGATTGTTTCAAAATGGTGACTCTAAGATGTTCAGTGAACTCCTTACACCTCTTCTAAAAATCATTAAGCAACTTTATAAGTATATTCCATTCACATGTGTCAGACATTTTGCAGATCACTTCTTTTTGGAAAAAAAGTGATCAAGGCCTATAAAATTATTATCCATTACTCAAAGATATTTCAAACAGCAGGCTGGCCTTTGAGTAGATCACATTTTTTGCATTAAAGGTGAATAAAGAAAGATTTGACATTGCTTAGGGAACAAGCAGTTTGAACTTCAGTTTGATAAACTGATTAAAATTGGCAATCATAATTTGGCCATTTGTTATCATCATAAAAATTTTTCAAACTATGGCCCTGTTTAAAGCAGTTTCAGTTTTAGCAAAGATTAGCAAGTAGAGCCTGATTTTAACATCATCTCATTTTCAGGCAATTGAATTTGCCACCATTCTTTTAATGAAGGAGAGAAAAATGGAAAATAAACCCAGACTCCTTCTGAGAAGAGAGCATGTTCACTGCAAATACTAGTTCAGTTATTCTCATGCAGAACCACAGTATTTTAACTACAATTAAAGTTCCAAGCAATGGAAAAATAAGGATATAAAACCTTTCAGTTTTGGTAAGGGTAAAGCATGACATATTCCCTGCTGATCTCTATAACCAGCATCATAATCACTCTATTCAGACTTAAAAGTCATCTGGTTGCTGTTCTTTCTAATGAAAACATCCAAATTAAGTGTAATGATATGGGGCAGGTGCTGATATCAAAGTGAAACTTCTAAGCCTTTACATTCTCAAAAAACCCTTTATCTTATATTTTGACTGGAACAAGATAGGATAACAAACCAAATCTGATAACCACAGCTCTGTTTTGCCATCTGTAGGCAATACTGGAATTTAGAGGACAGTGGGAAAAAAAGCAAAACTCCCAAGATCTGAAGTTAGGAAATTGTGTACAAGAAACTAGTCTTAAATATGTTTCATCTAAATATTCCACTCATAATAACCTCAAATGTATGAGTTCAGAGTGCTGTGAGCTCCAAATATTTTACCCACTCTACCCCCTCCCGAAAACAAAAAATGTGGTATTTCCAGCTTTTATTTCAGTTGACAGTGTTACCTGTGGTTACCCGTGTTCAAAAGCTTTTAGCATTCCATACTGCTTTTTTTTTTTTTCCTTGTTGGTTGAATTCTTTGCCCCTCTAAATTGTGGGACACAGCAGCAAAATGAGAAGAGAGGGTGAAGGGAAAGAGTATTACACCTGCATGCTGTTGATGCAGGTGCACCCTGCTTCACCCACCATCTGTACTGCAATGTCTTAATAATCAGACTCTTAGCTCTTCTAGAGTAAGCACCTTATTCTATTATGCTATTCTTCTGGGAACACACTATAAAAAAATATTTCCAATCTCATTAGGTATCATCAATCACCTCCTTGTTCAGGTGGGTAAATGTTTGCAGTCATTGGAAAATCCTGTTTAATGAAGTCAACATAAAGTTCATTTTAAATTAATTAAAAAAAAAAAAAACCCAACAAAAAAACAGGTGTGAATATTTCAGGTACCTGAATAGGTTGATTGCATTACAGAATAATAGGATGATCTTCCAAGTGCCATAAAATCATTAGGCAGTCCTGAGACTCAGTCAATACACTGATACATTAGGAAAGGTCTCACTAACACTGCACAGTATCAGCCAGCACTAACACAATCAGGTGACAGCTCAGAAGGCGGCTGTCGGGCTAAAGGCCTAGCAGGCCCCAGAGGTTTTTATCCCTTCCAGAGAAGATTCTTCCAATCTCTGTCTTCCATAATAAGCAAAATACAAATCAGTCACGTTGATAGCAACTGTGATCAGGAGTCAGGCAGACTTTCTTGTAGAAAAAGGCCTCAGTTTCCTTTAAACTGTTACACTCGGTAAAAAACTGTCGTGCTGTACAAAAATCAAAGTATCACAGGAACCAATAACAAACAATTCTTTCCTTAAAAATCCTTACATACTTACCTTCCAGGCATTTTAAGTGGGGATTCTATAAGCAAGTTTCCAAAGCTTAACAACATCAAAATTTTTTGGTAATGCCTTTAGAAAATGACTGAAAAAAAACCCCTCAATTACTGGAATACTACATGATTTTAAGAATAGGCCAATATTAGATTTAATAATCTGATCTCATCTAATGACAATAAGCAGAAATTGAAGGTCACACATACGTGATGACTGTATTTCAGACAAGTACTGCCTGAGAAAAAGGCTGAAAGGTTACAAGGAATAATAACTGGACGGGGATTTTCTGTACAATGCAGTGCCTGTAAGCAGCAAGGCAGTCCATGGATAGTGGTAAGGCAATCCATGGATTTTCAAGTCAAATTACAATGTTTTTGTTGCAAACTTCATCTTAAAAAGATTCGCAGCCTGGGTAGATGAACCCCTGGCCTAGGATAAATGCATGGTGCTTTATTTTCGAGCTCTCTGCTGCTTTATGCACACTGCCTGAATTCGGTTATACCTGGATTTAAATTTAACTTCAACATTAATACATCTTGTGCTATTTTGTCCTGTCTTGTCTAATGTAATCAACAGCATGGGTCTTTTATCATTGTCACTTCGTCTCCAGCATGCAGGGAGTGCTCAGCAAACGGGCTTCTGAAAACTTGCTTATTGTACATCACCTCTGACTCCCAGCTTTTTATAAAGCAGAGAGACAATACAAATTTGCAGGGATTTTTCTTTATATATGTATCATCAAAAAAACCCAAGTCAAAATCACCATTGCATTCATACTGCAATTTTCATACTTTCTGTGATTTTTCAGGTTGATATAAGCTCAGAGAATGACTCTTAAAAGAGGTAACTCTTTAAAATACACAATTCTGTTCATGCTGGATAACGATTCTGTTCCTACATCAATCACCTGCAGAAAGTTTGTACAAAAATGTTATGGCACATTGTCATCATTGTAGGATATTAGAATATCCTCAGCTCTTTTAAGTTTAGACAAACTTAAATACACTAACAATGCGCATCACATTTCAAAGCCATCATTTAAACATTGTGAGTGAAACCCTGGACCCACTTAAAGACAATGTCAAAACTTCCACTGACCTCAGGAGGAGTCAGATCCTGTCCTTTATTGCTGTCTTTATTCATTTTTGCCAAACAAATGACAAATTATTAATAAATGCACAGGATATTACTTAGTCTAAGCAGAGATGGTAAGAACTAGAAAAGAAGCTTTTCAAATACATTATACATGAATCAAGCTGTTATCTTTTGAACAGTTTGTTCAATGAGTTGGCATTCAACCAGCTAGAGAGATGGTCAAATACTGCAAAAGACTATTCTTGAATAATTTATTTAATGAATAACAGCTACTTTGGGAAGATAATGTATTCTGTGAGTAATATGCAACAGCTTACAGCCAAAAGTGTTTTATCCAACATTAATTACTGTTGTTTTGTTTTGGGGAAGCATAGAAGTACTGAAAAGGTTTTGTTTGTTTTGCTTTGATCTTTCATCACCGCACAGTTACCAGCCTTTGTGTTATAGTACACAAATAACAACCACCTGACTTTTGTTAAATTTAGTCTTACATTGTTTCAGCATGTAGACTTCGTTAACTTCCATCTGAACAAATGAAGTGATATTTTAACATTCTGCATATCAGCAATTCAAGCACTAAATTTTGTGAGATCTTTTTTTAAGAAAAGGACAAAGGGAAAAAAAATATCAAGAACAAACCCACAGCCTTCAAGCAAGTTGAATAGAGATAACATTGCCACATTGCCATATTCATGTTTCCTTCAACAGCTATTAAGTCCATGTTATGATTTTCTAAAAATGTTGGTTTGTTGGGGTTTTTTTAGACTGTTTTAAGTGATTTACATAAACAGCTGTTATGTTGAATTTCCTATCCTAGGAGGATTCCACTACTGACAAAAAAAACATGGAAATAAACCGTGTGTAGTTTTAAGTGCTGTTTCCTCCCTCAGAGAAATATTAAGCAATTCACGTCTCTAAGTCAGAGTTATGCTGCTGGCAGTTCCTTAACATTATGGCATCCATACCCTTGACATCTCTGCTTCACCAGACATGGGTAAGAATTTTGCCATTCTCATGACTAAGATGTACTGCCAGCCATATATTCCATCCTTCCTTCAGATCCTCCCACCTTGCCTTAATGCACTTTGCTCCTTACACAAAAACTTTAACGCCTAATATCAAATGGATTACATACAAAACACAAGCAGCTCACCAAAAGCATGAAGAAACTGCAGGAGAACAGGAAGAAAACCAAAAGCAGAGCACATGGAGATTTTTTTTTTCCTTAAGTAGTTTGTGTTGTATAACAGCAAGATAACCATATGTGATGAGGGACTGGTGTCATTTCTGTCACACCTTACATATGCAATAGTTTTCAGGCTGAGTGTATACATCATGTCTACTGATCTCAGACTGGAAACATAGTATGTGACTGTGTAGATGTCAATAGGTTCATCTGCACGAGCCACAAGGAATATTATGTTTTTATATCAAAGTTAATTCCTGCTTTGGTAATCTGACTTTCCCCTGCTACAATTGAAAGCTTAGTCTACCTTTAAGTCCCTCCAAGTGAGTGAGTCTGCTGGGAAGACCAGAGTCAACAGCATGGGTGCTGTCCCTGTCCTACCTGGGCAGGCAGTTGCTTCCTCCTTGCTGGGAAGGGGACAGTCCAATAGCTGCTGCTTTCCCTCACCAGGAAGTATCCTCATCTAGTTGTTCTAGCAACTAACTGCAAAGTCACAGTCCATAGCTACCGATTCCCTGCTGAGGCCAGAGATGATCCATCTTCACTCTGCTTCTGGTAGGCAAGTTGTAGTTTCAGCCGTGATGTTCAGCACCACCAGTCACCTATGGCAAGAGCCTGCCCCCCTGGAAGGGAGGAGAGGAAAAAACCATCAGTAAGTCACCGAGTGAGACAGCATCTCACTTGCCCTGCCACTGCTCAGGTTAAATGAAGCTTGTGGCACACTGAATAGACTCCTAGCTGCAAAGGTATGATAGATCTGGCAGCGCTACTCTGCAGCTGAAAGACTTTTTCAGGGAAAAACTTGCTGGGTTTTCTGATAGCGTTGATCATCTGTGTCATCCTTCATGTAATTTTGGATGAACAAAAATTTAGCATATTGTAAAAATCAGATTTGTAGTCCTAGCATGAACGCAGATATGTGCATTATGACATTATTCAATATCTGTAAGCTTTTAAGTTTTTCTATAACCTAATTACAGGCTTCATTTATTGTCTGAAACAACAAAAATTATTTTTTCCTAGGTTATAAAGTTATTGCAAAAATAAAACTTACACAGTTTTAAAGTAACATAGGTAACTTTTTTCACTTTTAATACATTTTCAGGTTGACTGACTCAGGAGCTTAAGTGCAAATGGAAACTAAAATTTGAAAATACATATTATCTCAGAGGCTTTCTAAGAAAAGCTATTTTATATGAGCGCTTAGTAAATATACATTAAGGTACAGTCTTCAATCATACCAGGTTTTTTGTTTTGTTTTGTTTTTCTGACAGACTTCTATCTTCTTCAGTACATTGATTAAACATAGAGGGTACTAAGTAGTGTGTAAAGTATTGCATCATTAATCAAAATAGTCTTCAATTTGTCATTTAGAAGAAATACAGTATTACAAACTAAATATCATTGAAAATGTCCCTTATAAGTTTTAATGTTCTCTTTTTTAGTCACTAGAGTTCCCTGCTTTTGTTTCCAAGACATGCATTAAACTATGACTATCTGATTTTTATTATCATTAAAACGAAAATAAACCAACAAATATAACATGTTTGCATCACAAGCCCCAAATTAAATGTCTCTTTTGAGAGAAATTAACAAAATTGTGCTTAGAAAGGTTATTTCTGGTTACAGCACATTTCTTTTGATAACCCAGATCAAAATATATTAGCTACAAAATGAATTCTGCTTTGGTGAATAAATCAGCACAAGCTACACATGGCAGAATAATTTAGAATAAAGATGGGAAAGTGATTCATTTTTGCATTTTCTCAGATAGCCTGTTTATGAACAAGCAAATCTAACCAATTAAAACAAGAGCAAAGACTTTGATGGGGGGGGGAAATATTGAGAAATTGTCTAGAGAGAGGTTAATTAAAATCACATCAAATCCACTATTTCATTTAGTTTTTTGAGTTATATGCGCATCTCCGCTTCAGAAATAGTTAGGCAAAATGATTTTGATATTTGAGAGTAGAAACTGTTCCTATCTTATTTTGCAAAGGAGTTTGAAATATATAACCTCTAAGCAACGTCTGTCAAATTTCCTTTTACCCCTAAGCCTGCAGTCTCAATAATGTCATCACAAAATGTAGAGCCACAGTGATCTGCCCTGTAGAAAGAAGAGACAAAAGAAATTACAAAAGGTTTTCTTTTCTTGATGCTAACTTACTGCTTTCTGTCACCCTACTGTTGTTTGCTTCTGGAAAGGATGAGATAACAGTCCGAGATTAAATGTAAGTGCTGGATACAGGTTTTTGATGAAGAAGATTGGAGTTTAGAGATGACACACCAACAATTCTTTAAAATGGTTTTATATTTAAGTGGATTTGTTTATATAAGCAATATTTAAAATACACAAGTTGTTATTCCTCAAAGATCATATAGAATTATTTATGGTTATTCCTTTGAATATTAAATGTGTTCTGTGGACTGTGAAGCAACCGAGTGCTATATGGAATAAATAAAAGAGTTGTACTATTTTCACTGTTCCTGAAATTAGCATGATGTTTACTTTAGAGTCATACGTGTTCCTATATTTCATGTGCTACTTACTGAACATAAGTACTTTTGTAACAGAAATCTCCTTGGGGAATTGTCTATAGTATGATCTGAAACACAAGTCACAAATAAATCAATGGAGTTTTGTGAAATTCAGAAGGAAAAAAGACATTTTCATTTTTAGTATGGAAATAAAGTCCAGAATCTGGATATTTTTGATTAAGCTTGCCTTCTCTCTTAAGGCTGGGCCCATAACTCCAGAAACAAGGAAAAGTTTGGATGCTTCATGAAAAGAAATCTGCTGATTATATCAATGATTAACATCAATTAGTGGCTCGTGATCTGTGCAGATATGGGAAATACATAGAATTAAGAAATTCAAACCCTTCAACCTGATTTAAATCTAGTTACTATAGCCCAAAGTGGCCAACTTCTCAATTTTTTGTTTTGCTAATTGAATGACTAACTCCTATTTTACTTTAATGGCACCCTAATTTCAGTCTTCATTACATGGTCAAAAACATTAATGCAAACACCTTCTTCTTACCAGCCAGCCTACTGCACATGTTTTGTTAATGATCAATTAACTTTTTTAGCATGGAATATAAAATAAATCATTTATTTATTGGGCTGCTACAGATAGCATTTTTCAAGTTTTTCTATGAATATTGAAAAGTAACATGAATTTCTAAACAAACACAGGGAGAGGTTCTATGAGCTGGATTAATATACCAATAATAAGAATAATAAGTGAACATGCTCTTTATTATATGCAGAACTAATGATGCGCATTCAAGTTTATGAAAGTATCTTCAAGTGGTGCTTACAGCTTTCTTTTATCAAAGATGCTGGTCAATACTTTATAACTTCTCTGAGCTTATTTACCCTGATCAAAGTGCGGAATATAAAAGATTAAACTCTTCTACTAATTACATGCCTGAAGGCACATTAACAATGCAAGTGTCAAAGCTCTGCTGAAAATTCATTTCGCATTTTTAATAAAAACTGATAGTAAGGTTCTGAATGCATCTAACTGGAAAAAAGTAATTTTTGTTTCAGTAGCTTCTTTATGAGGAGAGTGTAGAAGCCCTGAAACCTGACAAACACATGGGTATAGGAAATTCGTGCTCTGAAAATGGACCACTAGAAATCTTCCTGTCAAATAATTCACAGTGAATTTCTCCTTAATAACTTGATGGGACTGAAAAATAACTCAGCACTGGAAATCAACACTAACTTTTCCATCAAATTATCAATTTCAAAACCTGTAAACAATCGAATACTCAAAATGTTACTTTTAGATTTATGGAACAGAATTCAACCATTAGCTACTTCAAAATGTGCAGATTATTGTTTATGTTTTAAATATTTCTCTCGTGTTTCTATAATACTTCTTTGATTACTCTCGTTTCCCTTCCTGCAGAAGACAGTAATTTCCTTAGGTGTCCTATGTGACAACATGAAATAGAAGCATTTTATAGAGTTCCTGAAAACCTTGGTAGTGTAATAGGCTCCCACGGAACTTGGACTTCTGAAGGTTAGAATATTGCAAAGACGTTTTGCCTTTGCCATAGCTCTTATTTATTGTGATTAACTATCAGCTTCTGCTGCCTTTTCAGGTAAGTGGGATTGGCGGACCATGCCATCAGTGAAATGAGAGCTCCGTGTCTTGAACTCAGCCACACCAGGGATGCCAGCTCAATATTCTCTGTGAGTCAGCACGAAGTAGAGAAGCAGCCAAGGTGTAAGACATGAAACAGCCTGCAGCACTGTTTGTTGGTCCAAGTGTAATATAGAAGGGGTCTGTTGTGTGTCTGTTATTTGCCAGAAAACGTCCTGAGAAATTAATCACTGTGAGATAAGTTGCCATATAAATTCTAGTAGAAAAAATAAATTTAAAAAAAAAAATCATTTAGTTCTATCTGAACTACCTTTGTAAATAATTGAATGATTGCAGTTTTATTTTTCAACCTGGAAATACTGTCCCTTTGGATACATAGTAAGGCAATCCTTGAGTTTCCTAGATTATGAAGATTTTCGTTTTCTATCAGTATTTGTCATCTGGCTGTGAGTGCATTACTCCCAGGTGACTTGGGTTTATTTTTTCTCTGACTTAACAGGAGCTTATTCTAAGCATACTAATGCTGATTTGAGAGATAAATGTGTGACCTCTAAAGATGGCAATTTCTGAATGATCTATGAAAACCATCCAAAACAATAATTTACGGAGAGCTTTTGCTTTGCTTGCTTATAATGGGTATTCAGGCAAGACCTTAGAATTGCTCTTATATCACAAAGAAGAATAAACAGTTTAATTTGCTCTGTGAGCAAATGTCAAAAGATGGAAGTATTAATAATAGAAAAAAAAAAAAAGAAAAAGAAAAGAAAATAAGCTAGTGATTATGGGCACTAATAGCAATTCTGTGATGACTTTCTGACCCAACTGCCTCAGTGATGAACCTCAACAACAGTTTAACTTTTATATGGAAGGAATTATTTTTTAGAAAGGATTATTCTTTTATTTGGGGTGGGGGGGAGGACACACAACACGAAAAGAACAGCTATTTTCAATTGTCTCCTGCATCGTTAATTTTGAAAGGTAGAATAAGAGAAGGAAGAAACAGTAAGAAACACAGCAGATGTTTTCTTATTTAAGAGTTATGTACTAAAAACTTCCCTTGAGGGAATCTCCAGCTCTACCAGTTTTGTCAAGCACTGTCACAGAGCCAAAGTGCACCTCAACATGTCTAACCAGCCTGCAGCCTAGGAAACTGAGAAAATCACTTTTCACTTTCCTTCCACAAATGTGACAAAGCAAAGGAGGGGGGCTAGAGGGTGGTGGAGCTACAACAACAGAAAGTAGAAGTGTTTCAGAAACACCACGATGATGACTTCAAGTCATCACAAACACACGCTTTTTCTTCAGTTGGCTTAAAAAAGATTAAAATAAATCTCTCTCATATTGTATCAAAAAATCCCAATGTCAAGCCTGATAAATCTTTTGAAACATAAAATAATGTTATAGAAGAAACCATTTTATAGCTTGTATGAAGAGCAGTCTTGCATGCCACTTTGTTTCCCATGCAAGCCCAAGAGGATGAACAGATCTACACATGTTAAGGGTCCAATGACACAGTTCGTAGTTTCCCCTTTGACTACAAAAGAATCACAGCATGTTAGGGGTTGGAAGGGACCTCCGAAGATCATTGAGTCCAACCCCCCTGCCACAGCAGCACAAAACTAGAGCAGAAATCTAGATGCTCCTACGTGTGTGTAATATGGAATAGTAAATATCTGTTACGATGACCTAAGATGTTTCTGTGGCTGGTATTCTACCAGAAGCATATATCTAAATCAGTTTCTGATAAAAAAAATGTTAAACAAAACTGTTACCCCAAAATAACAGTTCAGCTTTGTTGAGCTTCTCCAGGATGGTTTTTTGTCAACTTTTTCCTTTCCATGTTAGGTCAAAATATGCTATGAGCATCCATCCTTCTACTAACCCCAAATGCCTTACACACAACCAACACACTAAGGTAAATAGCAAGCAGATAAAAGTTGAGGTCTTCAGGATCTAGAATATATGCTTGTTTTCATCTGAATATATAACTTTTTTTTTTGTGAATTATGTATATCAGACTTGGGTCTGTTATGTGATTTGTGAGAAGTTGATTAAAAAACATGTTCTTGTGTAAATAAATTTTAAGGAGACAAAATTTAAATTATTTAAGGTAAGCCTTCAGGTTCCCAATCTTCACTTCCATTCCAATTCTCAGTATCGGGAAGTCTTAATGAACCTCATAAAGTCTCTTTTTTACAGTTGTTGAAAATCCTTGACTCTTTTTTGCAGAAGCACCATGCTTAGGATGTAAAATGTGCAATAACAACAGCAACAACTCCATCAGGGTACGTTTGGGATAATAATTTTGCAACTACAATGATAAAGACAGCATCTTAGCTTTGATAACTCTCTGACATTTCTCTGGCTATCAAAGCAAGCTTGGGGGAGAATATATGGAAGGGAAGTTTGGATTATGCTTTACATTGTGTGAACTGCTGCGCTGATATTTCTGCTAATTTGAATATTGCTAATGTTTTAGTTTCAGAACAAAAAGAGGGTTTTATTATAACAATTATGTGCAGACTGCAAAAATAAAGACGACTATGACTGAATTCTCCTGGTCTTTTTATATTATAAAGTTGCTTATATAATTGAATCTGGTGGGTTTGGAATCGCTGTAGTGAAATGAACACAGCAGCAGTTTGCAAAGACCCAGAAACAAACAAAAATGTTCTTTTGCACATATTAAAATTGAACTTGAGCCATAGCAATAACAATCGTACCTGAAAAAGATCGATTCAATCATCTTGTCTGTCTGGTCTGGGACTAACACCTCCATCTCTATTTTATACAGAATCTTCCCTGGATATTATAGCTGGCCTGTATAATTTTAGACAAAATTAGACTAAATCCTGAGTGTTATTTTGAACACGGGTCAATGGGCCAGTGACTCAGCCCATTCAGATGGCACCAGTTCATTAAGATACATCAAGTGGGAAAGTACCCAAGAATTGTCTGTATTTTGAACATCAATAGCAACACTACATTATTCAAATAATAGAAGAGCACTTAAAACATGTCAGCTAAGTGGTTCACTGCAGCTATAATATGTTCTGCAAGGGCACTGGATACACTTTCAAATTGTTTATTTTAATTCAATTCCCCAGAAGATCCAAGGTGTCTAAATTAAAAGATCAATCTTGTTCTGTTGCATATTTTGCCCTTTCCAATAAAAAACAAAACAAAACAGTGGTGTAGAAACTGAAAACTCCTGTATGTCCAGGCTGTGACTGAGTGCTGGCCATGCTGTCACCTTCTTAGAGATAGAGTGACACTACAAAAGTCAGGTCAAGCTTCAAACTGCTTAAATCTAAGTGTATTTAGAAAAACAATTTTCTCAATAAACTTGAGGTACTTTCTAGGGCTAAATAGAGCAGAAAGCTTTTTTTCCTGGAATGTATATTGTGTGAGGAGCCCAGGTGGTCAGTGCAGAGGGCTGTTTCCACCACTCTCCATGTTGGACACGAGAGGGAAGGCAGCAGAGCAGTCAGCCCCCCTTCAACCACCTATCATGGAAGGACACCCAGAAACTGCTTCATTTCACACTGTTCAGGACCAATGATGTGATCTTAAGCAACAGTTTATGCAGCCCAAGAAAAAGGACACTTCTACATGGATTGCACTGAAAGGCATACCTGGTTACCCTGTCGACTGCATGTCATGTTCTCTCAGTAGTGTGGGACAAGATGGTCTGTCTGCCTTTTCCAGGCTGCGGTGCACTGAGCCCTGTGTGCCCTCCAGTAGCTAGGAGAACTTGCCCCTTTCCTATGAGTAAATACAGACTGGGACTGAGAACTTCAGCAGTTTATCAGGGTTTGCATATTATCAAGACTTGTCCATACCTAAACAGAGAAATATTGTGAAAACTACTGCTTCATGTATTTTCAGTGGTGTATTACCTCCCAGCCAATTAAGGTTTCTTAAAGCATTTGGTTACTGCACAGTAACCCATTGTTTGCTTTCCAAGCTAGCTCTCAGCTTTGGAAGGTAGCTCTGGAACTATATTGGCAAAGATAGAAGATGGAAAAGGCATTTTAGAAGCAGATGGTTTTAGCTTTGGCAATTTACCATTACTTCTTGTTGTTAGCATACTAGTGGAAACATGGGAGACATAATTCTTTCCAGGAGGTATTGAAAAAAGAGACAATGTATCTTAGAATCATAGAATGGTTTGTCTGGAAGGGTCTGCCATGGGCAGGATATCTTCTTACAGTTAATCACCTTCTCACATATCACATAACAGACCCAAGTCTGATATAGATAATTCAGAATTTGTTGTTTGCATTTATAAAAGAAAACAATTTGCAATCAGTTTTCCTACTCTATCAAAGGAACTGTAGAACTACCAGAAGAGATGGTTGTGCGGAGTTATGTCACCACAGCAGTACAATTATTTGGTTGAAAGGTCTTAAAATCTTCTTAGAGCTTACTTGTGCATGACTGATGCAGGTCACTTAAGTGCAAGCTGACGTTCTTTAATGATTATGAAGAAGAGAATGGTAAAAACAAACCTATTTCTGAGTAGTGTCTTGTTCTTCTTTCCCTGATATACAATCATCTGTAGAAGGTATTTTAAAGAGATCACTGCAAAACAGAGAAGAGGGGTAGGGCTGTCATGGGGAGTTGAAAATCGATTTTTAAATGTCTCACTTCATGTATAAAAGAAAATAACCTTAGCTGGTTTGAGAATCTTAATGAAAAATGGCTGGATTTCAATAAACTCTAAGTGTTACTCAAAGACTGAAATCTCATCTAAAAAACCACACTTATGTATAACATATTTATGTTACATGATAGCATTACATAATCAAGGGGTGCTTAAAGAATCTTCATAGCATTCCAGTACTCTGAATCTAAGCATTCCAAATTCATTATGAAAGGTATTGTCAGCTCTTATAGTCCAAATGGAAGTGGCATTTTCATTCAGTAAATGGATAGAGCTGTTTTGTTTTTTCTTCTCTCCCCCTTTTTTTTTTTAATATAGGACAAATTACAAATTAATTTAATAGAATATAGATAAAGCTTTATGAGTGATTAAAAAGAGTCATTAAGCTGGAAAACAGTTTTCTCTATCATAAATGAAAGCTTAGGATGTCTGACAAGTGTACAGGGCAGCAACAATATATTCTTCAGGAAAAAAAATCAACAAACACACAAAACCAAAAAAAACCAACATAAAAATAGCATTTTCCTTTAACATTCTTTTAATCATTGCCATTCATGAAAAAAGGACAAGTTTTCTCTCCTCTCTTCCGCAGTGATGGGAGCAGCCCACATTAAAAGGATTATCTGTACTTTCCAAAATACTTACACTATTATAATATATCACTTTAAAATCTCAAATATTTCAGTAGTAATTATCTATTAGCATTTGCATCTCTAAAAGATATGACTCTATCCTAGCACTTTCTTCATGTGTAAGTCAGCCAGCTCTGACCCTTAGTGACAGGTATTGCAGAAGCGTTTCAACTCCTTTCTCATTACCAAACAGAAACATTCTTCACCTGTTCCTGCTTTACAAACACCATGTTTGCAGCAAACATTAACATGTTACATATTTTCTACTAATACAGCCACACAATTGCTACTTTCAGTAACAACGTTTGTAGAAAGTAACTAAGTGGCATGTTCTTGAAAACTGTTTACACATGTTTGATACAATCATTTCAGGAGGGTAGTGAAAGTTTCCTTCCCTGTCTTGAACGGTCCTATAGGTATCTCTTGCTTTGGGAACCTCGAGGAACATCTTCAGTAGCATATTTTTTTTTGATGGACTGTTTCAATGTATGCTGTAGTACCAATAAGTAAATAAATAATAGGGAAAAAAACCCATAAAGTTCAATAAAACTCTTTTGCTTGTTTCATGAGAGGTTACGGTGTCGTTCTGCATCCCTGCTACAAGAGCTTTTTATTCAGTTTGCAAAGCCAGTGATGTTTTTCCCCCAAGGAAAGAAAATCTTCCCACAATGGGTTTCTATAAGGGAAGTCTCGAATTTAGCACAGCATTCATCTTTACAGTCTCCACAAAGAGCTGGGAGAAACCAGATGTTTCAAAACCCAGCAGCAAGCTCTGCTTAGTTTCTTGGGTGAACGGCTGCAAGTACCCTGCGCTTAAGGCAGCGACCTGGAGAGGAGATCCTGTGCAGCCCAGGCAAGAGAAACCCACAGAGGTGGCTGTTGTTTGCTCCTTGTTGTCCCCCAGTGCTGCCTTCTGGTGTTTGCTGTCTCCAGGCAGCAAACCCCTTTCTAGCATGAGGGTTTTCCAAATCATTTTTACATAGAGCTTTGGGATGGTCATGGGAAGAGTTAAAATACATGCTTGGCTTGTCTTTTTTTGTTGTTGTTCTTATTGGAACCAAATTAAAGACTACAACAGCATGACACAAACTGTTCTGTAGTAAAACTAGTGTCCACCTTCATATGGGTGAGAATACTTAACGTTCTGAATTACCAGAAAATTTGTGCGTGCCATAAAGATCACACCAAGCAGTACCCTTGAATCCTGCAATCTCTGCTCATTCACACTTGGCTCATTACAGTTCTTTGGTTCTGTGCTGCAGGATTATGACATGACATTTTAACATGCACAGAGCCTGCTTCGAGCATTTTAATTGGCTTAAAACTGTTGGTAGCATCTTTTACTGTATTAATTTATTGCTTCAGCGTTAGTCAACTGAAACCTTTGCCAGATGGCAATACTGCCCCTGAATACTGAAGAGGAGAAAGAAAATATTTATATGATGCAAATGTTTGCTCATTCATTAAGCATTCAAGAATTGTTTTTTAGGGTTTGCTTTTGTTTGGGTTTGTTGGTTTGGTTTGTTTTTTTTCCTTTCGGCTGCAATGCAAAAGGAGCCTAAAGATTCAGATTTGCATCTCATGGTAGCATAATTATTAATAATCTAGCTCCTTATTAACTGCCTCAAAATTAGGAAAAAAAACACTTCGAAAATTTAACACAGCATTTTTTCCCACCTACATGGGATTCCAAGAGAAAAGAATTCTGAAACTTCCAGAAGTTTTTATTGTGTGGCTCTCCTCTCTTCCCTCCCCCAGGGCCAACACAGAAGAATAAGTAAAGATGACTTTCTCATTTCTTTCCTAAGTACAGACTTCTCTACAGAACTCTTTAATAGTACTCCCAAATGAACCCCAAACTATTAAAAAATGATGCTAAAGTGTGTTATCTCATGAAATTTGCTCCCTCCAGTACTGACAGGATGTTGGGGAAGCCACCTGTAGCTAGACCTTTTTCTAATAGCAACCCCATTTGTAATGTTCAGAAATCACTTGAGCCATCAGTCAAAATCCAACATTTCCACAGCACTCTTTATTTCTAGTAAATGTAGCAAGTGAATTAAATACACAAACAGAAAAGGAATGAGGATATGCAGTGCACTACATTCATTATTGTTGAAAACAACTTTGTTGGTCCAGTGATTCCAGACACATGGAGAAATGAGGTGTGTTCTCCCCCCCCCCCCCCCCCTTTTTTTTTTCCTTGCCCACAGACAGTGAAAAGGAGCTCAATGTTAGTGGGTGAGTAAGTGAATCAACTAGCAGAGAGCACAGCAAGTTGAAGTGTCAAATTACATTGGCTATTCTATTACCAAAGGGCCATGCTTTGTGGCTGCTGGCAAAATCTGTCCCAGATTCCTATCTGAAAGGGAGCTGCCTCCTACAGGGATGTTCTTTCCTTCGCCTTCTTCCTCTCCCTCTCCCCTCGCAACCCCCTCTCCCCAAACCACACAAAGTTAAACATCTTAGATACGAGTTAAAATACAAATATTGTCTTACAGTATATTTTAAGGCGGGGATGCTCGTTTTAGTCTTCTTCAATACCAGGCACTCAGAAACCCTTTCACCCTGGAAACCCAAAGCTGGAAAATATCTATTTCCCCCGTCTGTATTTTTGTATTATTAAACAGGGGGAAACCACCCCGGACCCAATACACTCTCAAGCGTGCGGTGCCTCCGTCTGTAGCGTCTTCACGGGAAAATTTTTACGGGTATGGGAAGAAACTACCGGGCGGGCAGGGGGATTACACGGGAACGCCAAGACATCCCGCTGCTCCGTGGATTTCACTTCAGGCGCCCCCCCCCCCTCCATCTATTGCCACCACCGGCTGTCGTTCCCCCCGTCCGCGGGGCCGCTGTTATTTTCAGAGCTCGGAGCTCCCGCCACCCAGGTAGGCGCGGGGCTCTCCCGGGGGTCCCCGCCCTCC
>WUAM01000107.1:6355001-6442544 GCA_024336885.1 Actenoides hombroni | reverse complement strand
TCTCCCCCCCTCCCCCCCTTTTCTTTTTTCCCCTTTATCATTAATTTCCTGCTTGTCTTACAAAAAAAACCCTGTTCCTTACTACATAGTATGTAACTTGAATAAACAGTCTGAATTCAAATATCCTTTTGGCACTGAACATTTGAAATCTGTGGTTTTGTACTGAAGCTATTTGCTTATCACAGCTTGTCAGTTCTACAATACTTGAAAAAATGTGCCTATAGTTTTCTGATACCTGTCTTGACTAAGTTTCCTCCAAAAAGTCCAGCTCTATGAACTAAAGTAACAATCTCCACTCTATGAAGTTCCCATCCTCTGCGGAGCATGGCCTTTAGGTTCCAGCTTTTTATTAGATTAAGAGCAGGATTGCACAACATTATAAAACTTGCTTGTCACTGATCCCTTTGCACAATACACAATGTCTTATATAGCCCTCAGTTGACTGGTTTTGCCTGGACATTTCAAGTACATGGTTATTTCATGTTGTCAGCTCTTAAATCTGTTGATATATCTACTCGAGGCATTTTTAAACCAACTAATATAAATCAAGCAAATATTACTTAAATTTAAGCAATAAATACATATATTTTGCTAGTTCTCACAGTGTAATAGGAGTAACCGTCCTGGTTCTGGCCTTCCTCAGAGTATGCACTGGTTTTCCTCCTGCAGCACTCGATCCTCTTCAGTGCCTTGCTGGATTGCCTGGAGCCTCCCAGATGCAAAGGTAATGTAGCATGTTGATAGACTTTCTCACTTGTTCCACAGTGCCATCTGTGTTGTGCTCAGGAAGGTATGCCCTGTTCAGCATGTCTGCCACTACTAGTGACTTTCCTGGGCAGAGCTTTATCATCACATCTTGGGCTGGAGTCTAAATAAAGTGCACTGTAACCATGAAGTCACATTAGCAGTGGCTTCTTCATGGTACTATTACCTTGGATCCAGACTCAAACATTCAACTTGTGCCCAAAGATCAATCGATGAAACTGTCCTGGTCCAAAACCCTTTCAAACAACTATTTTTTTCATTTGTTCTTTCTCTGAAAAATAAAAAAAAACCAAACAAACAAATAAAACCCCTGCAACCAAAAATGCAATAATGTTTGCTGAATTTCTTCATATATCAATGAATACATTCTTCTGCACAACTGAATTCAGTACAAACTTTCAAGGTTTGTGCTTTGGAATGAGACAATCTGTATATTCTTAAGTCTGGAATTCATAAGAGCTAGCTATCAGCCAAATTAATCTTGTTATTCTATTACTGGTTATATTAATTTGATAACTTTTGGCTGCTGAGTGTTATAATTGTAGTTAATCAACTGATCCAGTTTGATTTGTGAATTGTATTGTCCAGTTTAAGCTAGTTCAATAAAAAAAAATAATGTAATAGAGCTGTTGATTTACATTTTCAGAACACTAAACTCTGTCCTCCATCAAAATTAAAATCTACAACTTAGATTCTCTTAAATTTTGATTCTGTAGTACCCCCAAGTTTTTAATATTTCTGAGTTGTCTGCAAAAGCCCAGCAATTTAAAATAAACAAATCCAACAAGCCTAGGAAAGAAAAAAAGAAAGCCACTCTAGCTCTGTTATAATCATATGCTGCCTTCAATAACAGGATTAATTAATAATTTTATCAGGTTTTTTTTTTTTATCATGTCAGGTTTTATTCCTGCCACTGTTAGTTCCATTATTCCTCATCCTCCACTGCCCACCTCCTCCAGAGATTGTTTAGAAAAGTAACATGCACATTAAAAAAAGAAAGAAAAAAAAATTATATTTTTTTCCTTCATTTTCTTATCTTTAATACCCAGAGTTAGTTCTTGTATCTGCAATTCCCAAGTCCTGTAAGTTTTTTTTTTTTGGGGGGTTGGAAATTTTGTATTCCCAGTGGTCTGAGTCTTATCACAATCCTCCACTTCTGCTGCTTCAGATTGCTTGTTAAATGCAGCCTTCCTTACTAGGGATCTCCTACACTAACAGTCATCTTTTCATGTACTGCACACTGGGTAACAGAACACACTTTTAAAGCTAAACTTGTAAAATTAAACTGAAAATAAACCCAAACCTAGGACACGCTCATACCTGTAGAACTGGCTCTTCATAAACTGAATTATTTCCCGAGATGCTTCAGTTCAGCCAGCATCATACACATGTTCTGCAGGGAGGGTTTCTGTACGCCTACCACCTCTGTGCTTACCTCTAAGTTCTGAGCAGATTGGAGAGAGACGAAAGTTACTTCACAGGAAGAAAAGACTAAAAAGCTGATTAGTGATAATCTGAAGAGAATCAATGTTAAGCATATTTAAAATATTGCCTATTTTTTGGAATTTTTCTTACCTTCTGCCCATACACCACACCTACTCTTGTAGCAATACTGAATCCAGTTTGTTCATTGAGAAAATAATGTGAAATTAACACCATTTTAAAAAATTTACTTTCTTGCCACTTGGCAAAGTCAGCTTTGTCAGCAACAAACTCAGATTTTTCAGTTCTGTTTTAATAACCCTGTTGACATGGTTCTGTGTGCACAGCTAACAGGGACAGAAATGCTGATAAAGAGAAGATCATTACCTTAAACTTGCCTTTAGCTTGCACGTTCTGGAAAGGAGGTGTATGGGTTCCCACTTCATACTTTACACTTTGGCAGCACGCTGAAGAAGAGTAACAATTACAGAAAGGTCAGGTGTCATAATATAAGCACCTAAATTCTTACTCAAACACTGTGATCTATAGGAAAACATTCAAGAATGCAGACTAACTCTCAAAGCTGTTCTGTATATCCACCTTCCACAGAAATCAGAGGACCATGGAAACCTGAGAAAGTCAAGGTAGCTCTGAACGCTTTAATATTTGGCCAAATAGCACAATATAATTTTTGCTTGCCCCGATTCAAATATTTGGATCAAACATTTTTTTTCTTGTGCATTAAAGTGCACAGCAGGATTTGTGTGTTAGGTCAATATCATGTGCCAAAACTATGTATGCAGCTGGGATCATGGCAGAAAAGTTTGTAAGTAAAAATATTCCTACAGTTATATGACAACTGGAAACAATGTGGAAGTTTAAAAAGCAATATATTCACAAAAAATTAGCATCAAATTGCCACAGTAATGAATAAAACTGCAGTTATTATTAATCAAGTATTTGGAAGATTTTAAGTGCTGATTAAAAAGTCTAGTTTGAATTTCAATCACCATATTTTAAATTT
Organism: Actenoides hombroni; assembly: GCA_024336885.1. Classification (NCBI taxonomy): domain Eukaryota; kingdom Metazoa; phylum Chordata; class Aves; order Coraciiformes; family Alcedinidae; genus Actenoides; species Actenoides hombroni. Next base: position 6,439,333 of record WUAM01000107.1, on the reverse strand, counting down.
CTCCTATTTCACTGCCAAATGTTTACATTAAGTTAAATGAAAAGTTAAAGAAAACAAAGAAAATGCTTATTTGCATAGTTGATGATAATTGCATAGTTTATTTCAGTTATCTTCCTTCAAAACACAAATAATCTTAAAAATTCCCTTTAATTATTTTTTTTTTGGTGGGGCCACATCATAAGACAGTGTAGATTAACATTAATCTACATACTAAAATTACTTCTATCCACTGGGAATCTGGCCCAGAATATCCTGCTGCTTCTATTGTACCATAATTTGTCACACAAATATCAGATGTATGCATTTCAATTCTAGTATCTCATGAGGCTATCTAATATTACAGACCAGTTTCTAAATATACTGTGGAAACTTTTCTTTGGAATTTATGGGTTTATTTTGGTTTTTTGGTTGGTTTTTTTTTCTTTTTATGAAAACCTAGGTAGACATTAAAAGATGAAAGGATTTTTTCCCCCTTCTGCTTGTATATTTTATAAAGAAGATATCTCTTCATGTGATTTTATAGATAATTTTTCTTTTAAATGAAAATAATTCATGGAGTTTTGCTGCTAACTACAATATTTGCCAGGAGACAACAGGCACTTTAGTATTGGGATATTCAGTAAGTCATTTACCTAGGTGTGCTTGACATACTAATCTTCAATGGTGTCCTCCTTGCACATTTATACCATAATTCTGTACCTCTGCCAATTTTATTTGATGCCCAGCTCCAGAATGCCAAGATAATGTAGCTCTTCCTAATGGCTGTAAACACTTTCCTGTCTTTTTCTGACAAATTGCTGAGCAAAATATGTCCACATCCTTTCAGAGTACCAGCAAGCAATGGTGCTTGCTCTTCCTCAGTCCAAAGGTTCATTTGGCTTATTCTTTCAAACTGGGTATAATAAACTTTACAAGACTATTTTTCTTCAAACCTGACTGCTCTCCGACTTGGTCAATTAAACAAATCATCTCTGTAAGCATTTGTCTTGGGTTATCATCGCAAGAAAACTAGTGCTGGATTCCATACTCGGAGAGAATTGTCATTCTTTTCCATACCTGCCATTTTCTTCATCGAATGGAAATGGAAATATGGTGTTAAAGATAAATGGCATTATTTATACCATAGCTACAATTCTTACACCTACACATAAACTTTGCTAAAATGAAGAATCACTTCTCATTCATATCCCTTAAAAGAATGCTAAATATTATGACACCAAAGAAGAGAAATGCTACCAAATGATGTTATACAATCTCTTGAGAGCTAGATTGTTGCTCTGTATCTAAGTTTTGTCATCTGCTGAATGTACTCATGCCATGCTAGCACCTGAAGTCTCCAATCAGCAGTCCCATATGTTAGATTATGTACAGAAGCAGGGATATACCTCAGAAAATGTGTCTGTGGGTAGACTTCAAAACAACAGATTAAATGGTATCAGTGTGAGCTTTTCCTGACAGATTTCCATCAGATTCTGTTTACAGTCCTAACTGAACCTGGAGGCCCTTCTTCCAAAGGGGATCACACATATATAGGGTTTGTGAAAGAGCTGTCATTTACAAAACAAAAGTTTCATCTGTCATATTTTCAGGCCTTCACAGCAATCTCTCACGATGCATGCATACGTGGCTTTCACAGAACTTTCAAAATACTGCTTTTTAAAGTATTTTTATTCTTTTAACTGTTAGTTCTTTAAGGCCAGTACCTTGTTTACTTCTCCACAGGAGATATTTAAAGCTGCTTTTTTGGTTTGGGGTTTGTTTTTGGGTTTTTTGTCAAATTAATGAAAAAAAAATATCTTTTCGTTCATCTTCAGTCCTTGATGATTGATAACCAATTCATCAGAATAGCAGCACATCTTACTTTAGAAGACTTTCATCTCAAATATGTTTTTTTGTTTTCTCTTTTAAAAGTTTCATTGGGCTAATTTTTCTGCCTTTGCAGATTTAGTTTATCATTTTCCTTTGTTTGCTTTCATCTGTTATTTTCTCTTACTTATTTGCCAGTTTTTGCTTCCCTCTTCCACAGATATGGGAACTCTATGATACTGTTCAGTGGATGACATCAGTCTTGCAAAATCCATGTCTCTGCAATTCCAGTTTCATCTATGAATTACTGCCGTGGGTGAGAAAATGTTTGTGGTTTCCACATACCTCCAAGGGAAATTCTCTGTTGACTCAAATTCCTTTCAAAAATACAAAAGATTCCAAGTGTTATCCAATTGAATTTTTTGGTTTTGGAAAGCTTTCCAATTTTTAAAAAATTGTTAATCTTTTCACTTAAGAATTAACAGATGTGTATAGTGGTCTCCTTATTGTAATAGTCTTCATGTACCTATCAGTCAATAGTAAACTATTGAAATAGATCTAAATGCAAGACTGGTGTGCAAATTCTACTCTTAATCTCATGAAACTTTCAAAAGCTTCTCATCTCCTCATCATCAGGAAAGATACTCACAAGTATCTTTCATTCAGAAAAAGGAACAGAAGCTCCAGACCTGCTCAGGTGCTTCTAAGTGTACTCATTTCCTTGAGATGGGCAATTAATAATTTATCTTCATTTCTTCAATCCCAGTGATACTATCTGTTGAGATAAAGCTCTTGCTTTGCAGCTTTGGAGGGCCTTAGTACAATTCAGTTTAGTTTATTCTAGCTGTTTTCAGGGAGTCCAGTGAAACTGATGATTCCATATTTGAAAACAATTAGAACATATGAGATTTGCACACAAAGAAAACTGTACAACCTTCACCTATTCCTAAAAACACAATCTGTCTCCTAGAATTCTTTAAGGTTATGATCTTGACTAACTAGAAGTAATTTTTTGAAAAAATAAAAGTTCAGAAAGAAAGATAAGTTATGTAAGAGAAGCCTCAAAGTGTATAATCCAATATGGATAAAGCAGTCACGTGGCTAGATTCCCCCACAACTCATAAAATAGATCCCTAAGGATAAGTATTTAAGAAAAATAACGCTGTACTTAAAAATAAGTAATTTCTACTTACATTTTTTTTTACCCCCATACTTCTCCCATGTAAGGTGGATTAATGCAAATTAAATTTCACACTAATCCATCTATCACACCAAGAATGTCTCATTAAGCTTCAGACAATTCACAGGAATAGCAGAAGCATTGGCATAGTAATTACACTGGATTTTACGGTACAAGGTGCTAATACGGCAATTTGACCCACAGAAACATGGAACAAGCGTTTTAACTAAGAAGAAAAACAGTCACTAAAGAAATTACAGAGAACTAAAATATTTCACCTGTGAAAATTTAATTTGAGCAGACTGAATATGATTTCAAATATATGTGTAAGGAGAAACTTTGTAGCTAATGTTCAAACAAAAACCTGAAGACAGTATAGCTGCTTTGTACAAAATCACAGCTGTTAAAACGTCCTCATTGTATTTATCCAATTCCAACTCTTGTGGACTAAGCAGATGGAACAATTTTCTGACACGTGACATTCATGAAATTTTAATTATCACAGTTTCTAGCAAGTAAATATCACCACTGTCTTGGAATTCAAAGGAAAATTATGTACGAATGTCATTTGAAATTACTGAGGAGTTTACACTCTTGATTCTTCACCTTCTACCGCTTCTTACGTTTCTGTCAAAAAGACTGATACAAATGTAAAACAGGAGACATCAGAACTTTTAATTGGGGTTAATTTACTATATAAATCAATTAAGCAATTTAAGGTAAACCAGCAATCTGAACCAGAAGAACAGAAACAACTGTTAGGAGAGAGGAAGATATTAAGTCATTAGCCTTCTTGGACAGAGGGAGAAAGCTAAATATTGATTTTAGAACATTGATGGTTTAGTTGGAAGTTGGGTGTGAGGAAATTTATGGTATGCCAGAAAACTAATATATCTGCTGAGTCTGTGATTTGTAATTTGTTAATCCCTTTTAGATTTATGGCTCCAGGGTCATATTCTGAAGGTAATTTGTAGGTTTCCTTTAGGAATAGGGACTGAGGGAATGGAGAAGGAATGGGTTTGTAAAGAATGCTACTGATTACAAAATGCCTTTTTTTTTTTTTCTTTCTTCTCTTTACTTAGCTTGTAAGTGTCTTCTGTTACTTTGTGGTTGAATGCTTTTGCTGACACAATTTGTGCTACAACATTTAGTTCCCTGGGCCAAATGAATTGCATTCTGTTTGGATGTAGGCTATCTGTTCATAGCATGGCATTTATTGAACACTTACTGGAGGTTAACTGATAATCTTAAATTTGCTATTATTTTGGCAAGATCTCATGTTATGTAATGCACAGAATGCATAGATGACAGAAGACTAGAGAGCAGGAGTACATCTTTTAGAGTATAGCCTTCTAGCATTCGTTAAAAAAAAGCCTAATTATTTTCTGTATAGGTTCCAATTAACATGGTTTATGTCAACGACATATTTAATCAGTTTATATTTGAAATATCATTTAGTAACCTCAAGTACATTATTCCTTAGAGGTTTGCAGAATACAATTTAGTTCAGATAAAGCCATGTATTAAGATCTTTTAGTAATGTCAAATCTAAGTTATCAGCAATTAAAATTCCCTTCACCTTAGCTACTACCATATTTAATTTTTTTTCCATTCATAATGCTCATTCATGAGAAGCATATGCTAATTGTTTACCTGACTTGGTATGAGGTAATTATTTTACCACTCTTATGATCTGTGATTCCCTTCTGATCTTAATTACTCTTTATTAATTCTTTGAACCTGTGTGTGCACATATGTTTAAATCTCAGAGCATACAGCTCAGTCTAAAATCAATTTGTTTCTGGTGATATTATCACGAAAGGAAAAAAATAAAATAAAAAAGACCACTAGAAGAGTTATTAAAGATTTACCCTGTGTTTCAAATCCACATTAATAGTTCAACCAAAATGTAGATGAAGGACATAAAAAACTAACATAACATTGGAACACAAGCAAGAAATAATTCAGCTATACATGAAAATTAATACAGACCTTTTTTGCTATCAGCTTCAGAAAACCCAAACTCTGGTCATACTGTATCATACACACACTGATTTAAATAACTTACATATTTATATATTTCAGCCTTTATTCTGTTTTTTGCCCTGTTTCCATGTTATAATGCAGTTCCAATGCCTTTGGTCCAAGGTAAAAATAAGAAGCTCTCCACTGTATTCAGAAACACTTCAGTAACTCATTCCAGCAAACTTCAATAGCAAAAAGCATTTGCAATAAAGTTAATTTCAACTGTATAGTATATAAACTGCATAAAAGCGTGTTTACAATCCCTGGCTATGCTGCCCCTTGAGGCTTCAGGACACATTTCTGTTCATCCCTTACTACTCTAGTACAGGCTGCTATTTTGCAGCAGAAGCTGCCTGCATATCTTTACAGGACTTATGAATGCTAGAGTATCCTCACGTAATTCCTTGAGCCAAAGGACTGCTCAGAAATCAGTGTGCTTAATTCTTTCGCTTTCTTTATTCACTTGGGAAATGATTCTTTTGGTTGGACACCACTAAGACTATATTACATAAATGCATCTCTCTCTCTCTAATTTGGTGTTGATAGCCCAGAGAGACTATTTGATTTATGGCTGTATTTGTACTTGAGAAAACAAAACCTGGGAAAATACTACTATATGTTAAATGAAGTAGCTTCATCTATCATTGCTACAAGACAAGAGATATAAATAAATTCTTTCTGAGATGGCATCCATAGATGCTGCTTACCCACATAAAAACATACACAGCCAGTATCAGTAATTTCTTCCACTGCACCGCATCTAATACAAACAGGAGCTTGAGCCATCACAAGGGGTTACTTCAAAACTGCATAAAATCCGACGTGCTAAGAAACAAGTAGTGTAGTGAAAGCAAATGAACTGTTAAAATGCACAGGCAATTACTGCTGCAGGCTAAAAGGGAGATCATTGGCCAGAGACTTGAAGGAAAGCACACTTTGTGGTTACCCACTAAACACTCCTTGGACTAGTCGAGTGTCTAAAGCTAACAGTCTCTCAATCAGACTTTAACAGGGATCCCAAGTCTGCCCTACACAGGAGAGCAAGCTGGAGAAAAGGTGAACACCTTCATCACATCTGTCATTTCCTCGGGCAATAAACAAACCAAGGAACACACATCTGATTTCACTGTGGTGGGACGCTACATAAATACAGTTAAGGAAACCATGTGAATATACTCTCCCATTCCACTCCAGAAACTTTAAGTATAACATCCTGATAACACAAACCTCAACTTACTATGTGGCCTTTTTGAAATAGATAGTGTTGACCTACATTAATGGCTAATGTCACCTTCATCTGGGCTTAATGTACAGTTGTGTTTAAGGATTCTTAACCCCCGTGCAAATATGCTTCTTAAACAGCTGACACAGAGAATTTTCGATTAGATGCAATTCAAACCAAAACCCTTGTCTCAAAATGCAGGTTCTAAATATGTTAAAAGGACAGAGGGCTCTAGGGTAACTCCTGAGCACAAAACAGAAATCAAGTTGAAATACATGCATGTTATAATCTACAGTTAATTCCCCCAATAACTCATCTTCATGTAAGGCAAGGTAATGATAAAAATTGTACAGCAATAGATGCCACTAAAAGAAGTTTATTTTTTTCTAGATTATCAGTAAGTGTGCTATGTACAAGTAGAGTTAGCATTTCCTAACTACAAGCACAGATACCTCAAACATTTTCATCAAATGCATTGTCTATCAGAAATATTTTATATAAAGGAAGAAGGGTATGGGAAGGAAAACATGCAATGGATCTACTTGATCCAGATGGTATATGAGTTACTATTAAAGTCTTCAGGAGCAAATAAATTTTCCGAAACCTAAAAATCTCGGTTCTGAAATTCAAGTGTGTTTTGAAATTAATTAGATCAGCTTGAAGTGAAAGGGATGGCTTGTAGCAATTAGCAGATATTTCTGGTAGCTCAAGACATAACAAGAATTGTACGTTGTAATTAACAGATTCTTGAGTTTTCTTTCTTGGATTATTTCCCACTAGCACAGCTTTCTCGTAAATCTGAATCCAATTTGCAAATGTCACTAATTTAAAAAACATACTTTTATTACAATGACATCTTTACTATGAAAAATTACTGTGAAAAGTACTCGTGTTCCTTGAGTTCCATTCACTATCTGTACAGAACACTAAATCTTCCTTCAAAATTTATTTCTCGTTACTTAAGTGTGCTTTGATTCTTGTTTTGGAAAGTTTGTCTAAAACCATTCCCTAGTAAAGAAGCTGATCTAAATTTCATTACAGATACACACAAAAAATAAAGGTCAGGTTTTGAAATACGCTGCAGCTATACACTATTGTATGTTGTGTAAAAGGATTTTCTATCATGATTTGATCATACTAGATGAAATTATTTGTTACTTATTTAGAGATACTCAGGCAGAGGTTAAAAGACTTAGAATGCATGTGGAAAAAGATACCACCATGTATTTCGAAGTAGGGTTGATAGAAGTTTCATCAGCTTAAAACATACATATTGTAACAGTCTGTAGCATTATTCTGAGAGCAGAAATACAGCCTAACACTGAACCTGATGTTTTCAGTTCTAGAGTCCTAGCGTTGGGGTTTTTACCGTTTTTTCAGCTGCAGAATGTTTCACACATCTGAAGTGTTGCATAGATCAGTTTCTTTGTTTTCTGGGTTGTATTTGTGAAGGAAATCCTTGTGTTAATTTTGCAAGCTTTGTCTGCATCCATCCTAATGGCCACCAAAGGCACTGAAGGCACCATGTGGGAGCACAGACTGTGATCCCCAACAGACACAGGTTGTACTGACTGACTTGAGCTGGAGGTGAAAGCACAGAGGGCACAAAGAATTGTTGCTGTCTGTCCTCTCATTCAGCTTTTCCCCTTACCTTCCACTGTGCACAGTGACAGCACAATTCAGATAAGCAGAGCTGATCCCTAAGGAATTGAAAGAATGAGATGGCAACAGTCTCTGGATTTGCAATGATATACAAAACAAGCAGGCAAGGCCAAAGAGAAAAGGAACATTGGAAATAATTGTGAATTCTGCAATGTCTTATAGGACTATTCTTGCTTAGAGAGCTTCCCATAACGTTATACTACCCTGTATCACCTACAGAACATACAAGTTCCCAGCACCCTTGTTAAGCATAAGCAAGCAAGCAAGCACATGAGGATGCACCAGATTCCTCCAGTGAGATACTGTAGAGAAAATTACTGTTACTTTGATAATAACTTCTTGCTTCTGGGGAAATATTTTATTTAATTCTTTTCTCGTGCAGGTGATCACAGCCCTCCAAGGTCACAAAACAGGTTGAGAATATTGCCAACTATTAGTTGCCTGCGGTCAGCAGCAGCTCAGGTTCCCTGGAGTCATCAGCAATTCAGTTCCTCAAACAATGTGGGGGTGAGGGGTGGAAAATGAGACTGGGCTTTAATTACCGGCTTCGAATATTTACACTAAGCAGGAAATGTCTATTGAGTTGCTGACTGCAACTGCTCTCCTCTGAACAGAGCAGGGGGAAGGAAAAGAAGAGATGTTCCTCTCCAGACAGTGAGCAAGCGAATGAGTACAGAGGAGAAGCAAAAAGTAAAGCTGCCTGCAACCTACCTCCAGAGGAGCTGAGCTGCTGCCAGCTCAAGAGGTTGCTAACTCGGAAGCCAAAACTAGCATTGAGTTCTTTGACAATTTAACAACCATATATATTTCAGCGTGTATCTAACAGTCACTTTCCAACTCTTTCTCACTAAGACAGGAGACAATTATGTCTTATTAAGGAAGGCTTTCTTCATAGCATATGCTGTGACATGGCATTTTGGTGAGGTCTGTTGTAAATGCTTATCACATTATTATTTGTTCACCAATGTAGTTTTATTAAGCTATGAGGTCAGCTGGATTTTGTCATCGCTATTGACAGTAATAAGCATTCACTTTATCCAAGTATTAAAATAATGTATGTGATGAAGAATGAGTTTCTGCTAAAAATACAATTCTTACTTGCTGTTTCTCTGTTATTACTTTCCCAAACTGCAAACAACATCAGTCATTGAAGACAAACTGCTGTGCTATGACAGAAAATATATGCTTGCCTTACAGTCATGTTTTGCTTCTTTTGTAATGGATATTATTCATAATGGAAATAGTAAATCTTAATGACTGGTTTCAAGAAATTTGGCATCAGACAAGTTCTTATTTTATTCAATGTTTTAAGAATTGTTTTTCAGAAAAAGTGATATAGTAAATCACACCTCAAGAAAATTATTCATCCATATAGATTCACAGGTTCATAGAGATGATCATTGTGATCATGAAGTCTGACCTCACGTATGCAAGAGGTTGCTGAACCTTTCCAAGTTACACACATGAAACTGTGGATATCTACATGGCTTAATCAAGCCAATGGTAAGTTTACCTTATACCCTTTGCTTATTTTTTATTTTTTTTTTTCTCCATGTTTAAGCAAGACTAATTCAGTCATGACATTTCATTATTCATTTCTGTACTGGCATACCACCCTTATCACTACTCTCTGTCCCCTCTTTTCTTAACCGTTAACAGAGTCATAACAACATGGAAGCTCGTATCTGTTACAAAAGAAAGGACCATCTAGATGAAAGACTGTTCCATAGCAAGCTTGCCAGCAGGATTTATTTGCTGGTAGGACTGTGTAAGTGCATAGTGGTTCTGAAGTCATCAAATACATAAAATTATAACCATCACATAAAGCCTATTCAGATTTTTCCCCAAAAGGGCTTTCTAACCCACTGTGTTAATCTCTCTACTACTTCTTTTGCTCATTATTGAGCTAAAAAGAGTGTGAGTGCCAGACTGGAAATGATAATATTTTTCTCCTGCAAACAACAGTACTGATAGCCAGGGATAAAGGAATATATTTCCTGGCACATTAAATTATTAAAAGAAAACAAAAACATGATGTATACAATATGCCAACAGGCCAGTATTATATCCTCAAACAGTAAAGGAAAAACTGATAAAAATGACTGGAGTCTGGAGAAATAATTTCTTAAAATTAGGAAAGTGTTAATAATCAAAGAGAGAAGAGAAGCAGAGCTACCATATGAGACATACACCTGGCCCCTGTAAACTGAATCAGTCTTCAGGATAGTTATACAGAAATACATTCATAAACCTGGGGTTCAGAGCTAGAATTTGCTGCACCTGGCATAGGCACAAGTGATTTTTATTCCAAAAATTGTCCGTTGTATGTGTACATATTTCCCTTTTTATCAAATGGTTTTACAGTTAGTTAAAGCACTTAGAAGTCATTCAGAAATCATAGTTCAATTCTTTTCTCTAAAAGGATTTAAAACCTTTTACCTTCTACAAAGAGGGCACAGAGTCCAGATGGGGTACTGGGGATGAGATGACCTGGCTCATTCTCCTGAAACTCTCCCACTTTGCACTAAGCCATTAGATGTCTGCTCATCCAGGAGTAGCACTGCCAAGATTAACAATAAGATGCTCATCAGTAGACTGCTGATCCTATCCAACAACATATAATATACCTATGAATAATATTCACACAATAATACTGAACTAGACTTCTTGAATATATACTTAATGAGTAGTATTTAAGCAATGGAAAGAAAAAGCCAGAGAATAATTACTAACGGATTTCAACTGTACAGAATGTTTTAATGAATGCTCCCCCACCTTTCTTCCCTTCTTGCTTTTGAAAATGTTTGCATTATATTCTTGATAACAGAAAAATTCACAAGTATAACTCCATGTGATTCTTGACACAACGGTATAGGTTTATTTTGTATAATGGTTTTAGTCAGTGTGTAGTCAGCACCGGGGAAAGAAGATTAATTAATTACACACCAGTAAGTTAACAGTGGTACACCATGGTGCACTGGACTAGTTAATACAGTGCTTACATCCTGGCTTTTGCAACTTTACTTACATGGCAATTCCTGCTGAACAGCTGAAGAAATGATTTCTTGTTGGGTGTCAAGTCAAGAGAAGCAGCCGGAAGATAAAAACCATTTAACAACGTGACCCTGAAAGAAGAGAACTATCAGTAGGATGATCTCCTTATTGTACTTTAAAATTTAAATGGAAAGGACAGATACCCTCATCAGTTGCTAATAAAATTGAAGAAACAATAAGATACAGAAAAGAAACAGCATTTGAAAGAAAATATTTACCTTGACTGTTCTGCTGAATGTTTATTTTTCATTATATAAGTGAATAAATTAAATTCCAATTCAATTAATTATAGTCTTTGCATTAAGTTATATTTATACATTACACATAAAATATGAGTTCATTAAAGCGGTTTTAAAAAATTTAGCTCTTGCATGAATGTAAAACCACACAAAGTTTATAATAAATTTTGGAATACTTATTTACTCCTTTAATCAAAACAAGGATTGATGCTGACGCTAGGAAAGGTAAGCAGTGATTACAGCAGTAGAGAAGTGGAATGCAAGCAAGAATCAGACAATAAAATTGAATATTATTGTCTGCATTATAGATTATTTTATCTTTTTAGTTATCTATGTCTCTTTAACCAATTTCTGGAAGTCTGAACGAGGATCAGCTTTCCAACAAGAGAATTAAAATGCTTGAGAAGCCAACTGGAATACGCTTTACAACTTAGAAATTACAAAAACATTCACAATTCCTTTCTCACTTTCTGCCAGGTAATAACACAGACTAATAATTTTTAAAACTAGTCACCGCATGATGCCTTTGAACACACTTATTCAGCATAACAGTATTTGACATAAGATGGTTAATAATATAAATTTACCTTTTTGTGAAAATGAAATGTGCTCTGGGTTTGAAATACCTACACATCCAGCACCTCTGTACATGAAGCTGACATTTCAAGGCCACTTCTATGTACCCCTATGTAAAACATGATTGACCAAGTTCTTTCTTGCTTCACTTCAGTAAACTCCCACCTGATGGAAAGCCTTCTGTTGAAACTAGCAGAAAATATTTGCCTCCAGCTTTTTATGTAAGCATGTCTTCTGTCTAATTACAAGACATTTATAAGGTGTGTGAAGCATACTGTACAACACCTATTGTACTTGTGAGCTATACTTCTGCAATGATAATCATTTTCCTGCCCAAAATGTCAACAGCCATCACAATTTAAAGGAAAATATTAATTTCAAGTAGAAACAGTTATTAAATTGCCAACTAACACCAAAACATCATTGCTACTTTCTGGAAATACAAAGTGGTGAGGAAGCAGAAAAAAATTTCTCTCCCTTTTTGTCACATAACGAGCATAGTTCACATGAATGTGCCACCTGTCCTAATAAGCAAGTTGCTAATACTAAGTAAACAAAATAATGACAAGCTGGAAAACCTCATAGCTTACACAGCATTATTTGCAGATGCATTTTCAGCAGTATAAACGTATCTCCTGAACGAGACCTCTGAGGCAGGTTTTAAATATTCTTATATTAAGCAAAGGTCCTGCAGCACTTAACAGTACTTTCAGGACAACAGAGACTACTTGGAGATGAAGCTCATTCCCACCAAGCACTCTAGAAAATAAAAATTAATTTGGAAAAGATCAATCTAACAACTCCTTCTTTGAATCGGCAACTGAAACAAGCAAAATAATCATCAGGCAGCCAAATTCATTCATTGTCTTTAGTGCCAGAAGAGCAAAGGGAGCCTGAGGGGTTACTGGTGATCACCTCAGGTTTCACAGAACAGCAGGGAACTTCACCCAGCAGGAAAACTACATTTTATAGTTTGGCAACTTTCCGTGCTTAAATCAGAGCTAACTTTTCCATGTTGAAATGACTACAAGTGATGAAAATCAAAGAGCAGAAGCAGCTCGGCTCTACCAGTACATGCACAAAAATCCATATGGTTCAGCATTGTGGTTCTTTTGTTGTTTCTTTTTGTAAGTATAGCCTCTGGATACAAAGCTGACGGGCTTTCGGTCAAAGAATGGCGTTTTAGAAAGCACTTGTGTGACCTCTAATGTTGGGGTTTTTTGCATGGAAACTGTCATCAAATACAATTGTCTGCCATGCTCAAGCTGCCCTTTGAAACAGAAGAGTATCCTAAGAAAGCATCCCCAGCTGTGAAAACAAATCTTCCACGGCTTTTCCAAGAGCCACAGATAAAAACAAAAAACCAAATCCCCTACCTCTATAACCACTGTTTAAGCCCGACTTTGGTAAGCCCTTCTTATTCTTTTAGTTAGTTTGTGAACACAAAAAAACCCCAACTTTGAAGTAATGATATTTGCATTTCAGTTAAGTTGAAATCATAAGCAAGTGAACCATGCAAAAATGATTAGGTTTTTTTTTATTAAATCCCCCAAATTTTGCTGTGCGGAGATGCCCTATCCTACATTGAAAATAATCTTAATAATTACATAATCTTAATAACGTTTTCATCCCTAAATGCAGGGAGGATGCTTTTGTTGTAACCATTATATAACTAAAGATTAATATTTTTCTTCTTTTCTTTTAAATACAGGGGTAAATCGTTATCAGTATGTTCTTGGGCACTTGGAAAGAGATCTGTTCCTTATGCAAATCAAATTTTAAGAGGAAAAAAGAGAATAAAGGAACAGACAACCACTATCAATTGCTATTTAAAAGTGTGTAAAAACTTGAAACACAGTGAATGTTTCAAAACTGGTTTTGAGACATTCTGAGTTTGCACTAGACGCATCAAGTCTGTTTCTATTCTGAAATAATTTGAAACACTGATTCTTAATAAGTCATGGTTTTATAATAAGGCATATTAATAAATCACTCCTGGAAGAAAAACATTTCATAAGTATTGTTTCGAATGGACAAAAAAAAAAATAAAAAAATCACATAAACCAAACAACACAACCCCCCCCCAGCAATTGCTTTAAGGAGTCATTACAGCCCTGATGTATGTAGGCTGAAGTTTATAATTTTCCACAAAATATGGTTCATTTGTTTAAAATTGAAATGGAAAAATTAATTATAGAAATGTAAAAACCATTAACGCATGACAAAGTGAAATAAATTAGAAACACAGAAATTAGTACGGACATTCCATCTTTAATTCATTCCAGTTCTTTAGTCTTCTTTTGGTATTACATACCCTGGAAAGAAAGCTAGTTGAATTTTTAATTTAGATGGTTTAAAAGGTTTTCATCGGGACCTTCTCCTGAGCTAAACAGGAAAATTTGTGTTGATTTATCACTGCTTTATCTGTAACTTTTTATCACAAACTCTAAGGCAGTAAATGGCTTCCAAAAATTCCTGCGAGCATGTTTCACCATACCAGTGGTATAGGCTATGCAAAGAGTAACAGCATTCGCTATAGGAGCCTCTGTTCCAGCATGCTGTGCATTGTAAAGTGAAGCCAAAGTGCAGCAGCTTAATGGAGAGGAAAGACAATCATGTGCTAATACTTTCTCCTTTCTCAGTATGTAGCCATCAACAGTCCTCTTGTAAAAGAAGGAGGAACTGAAGTCAACACTGTAAGATGAGCTTAGTCATGCCTTTATGTGACACAGTCCCGTGAATAATTTATGTATCAGACACAGATCTCAGAGATGTTAATCTTTCATAGAGCAGTAGTCAGAGCCCACATGGAGACTGCAATCATCATCTCACGAGCCACATGGCACAGCTGCCCTACCGAAACCACAGAGGACAAGGCAAGGAGTCAGCTTTGCTGCCAGTGTTTTCCTGGCACCTGGAAGGTGAAGAGGGCTGAAGGCAAATGGATTCCCCAGTTTTGGCTCAAGTTCTGCACAACCTGCCTGTCTCCTGTAGAGCTCTGTTCATGACACAGTCGAGATGTCATGTTACCTTCTCTCTTCCATCACAACTAGCCAACTGCATATAGTAAGTCATACAAGGGTAGTTAAAAATCAGCTGTCATCTTCACTCTAAGAACATTACTGAATCAACAAAACTATAGTTTATACTAACACTGTGTCAGGCCACAAAACTTTCCGGGGAAACTTTCCAGCTTTTTGCATTTTCATCTGGAAACGGAAATCAGACCTACGACAACTTAGTGCAACAAGTAACATTCAAAAATTAGTACTTCCCACAAAAATATCCCACTTCCTTTTTTTTTTTTTATTTTCTTCTTTCCCCCAGGACAACTTTTATCAGTTAATACTATCTGTATAATGAAAGGCATTACAGGGTTTGAGGAACTGTGAAAATGCACTGCATGTTGTCAAACTTTAAGGGAAGGATTTTCAGGTAGCAAGTCATCTAAAAACCAGTAATAGCTCAATGTTACCCAATACTCCTTATTAACTTAGTGCTGCTATATAATTATTATATGGCTATTTAATAGGAGATCACAGGAATCATTTTACACGGAAATATTTTTCATAATTGCATGCCCTGCTTCAAAAAGCACCTAGTGTGCAACACAGATACGTTTCCAAGATACAATGCTCATTTTTAAGCAGCAAATAGATAACATTAATTTCTAGATTAGGAGATGATACTGAATGTTTTTATAACATGCTAATTAAAAAAAAATTAATTTAAGAAGTGTTTTTACACAACCATTTAAAATTGTTGCAATTATATGATTAGTCTTTTGTGCAAAATGGTAACTCGGTGCTAAAAGTGATGAAAAAGCTTGAAATAAAGACCAGTGAGGGAAAGAGAAAGAGACGTCAGTACTAGCTTAATGAAGTACACCAAGCTTGTAATCATCTCTAACCTACAAGAGCAGCTGGATTTATGTTATCAAAACAGTGTAGTATTTTCGTGCTTCGGTTCCGAAATACAACATTAACTCAGGCAAGTGACCTTTATAAAGCAGGAACAGGATGGGATGGCAAGGAGTTATCATTTCACATAACTATCACTGTTCCATTCTTTACATTTAAAAATCTGATTTCACTATGAAAAATAAGTATGAGAAAGATGCAGGGAAATTATTATACTCTTAATTAGCTGCTTAATTTAATGAGGGATGACTAGAACTCTGAGTGATCATGAGAGTAATAGACCTTGCAAGATTCCTGTGGAGCAATATAGAGAGGGACACTGTTAAGTGTACAGGAGATTACATCAAGGAATTGGGATGACTGAGCTTCTAAGTTTTATCACACACTATTTCAGACCAGACAAGTAAAGAAAAGTGAAGCTGACTAAAATTATGTGGAAACTGTCAAAATATAACTTTCCAGGTTTAGGGTAAATAGATGTTACATAGATATTTACACACACATATTTCTTGTATATAACATTAAGACAAAAATATACACATAGACATCATATTTTTTAATTCTGTGAAAATTTTCTGCAAAGCTACCAAGATTGTATCCACATTTAGGAACAAAGAATAATTAAGATCTCTGTATTTTTTATACTCCTACTATCTATCTTCAGAGCATGAAATAATTCAGTATTACTATGTATTCTATCACATCTTGATTAGTAAATAGTAAAAAGATATGAAGGCCTCTAATGGTCTCAAAATCCACTAAAAATGCATACAGAATAACATATCTAAATAGTAAAAAACATTAAGATAAAAAAAACCCTGAAATTACAGCTTGACATTTTTACTTACTCTGTTAAATTACCTCTAAGGGATATATTGTTCTAATTTACTGTTTTAAATATTTCAGTTGTAATTTGTATCAAAATTTCAGAAACTTTTTTTAATGAAGAATTAAAATGTTTTAACCATAAGCAACTACTATTAAGTTACCATGGTCATAACATTTTTTGGCCAGAATGTATTTCATTACAATAGATCATTATGCTGAAATGTTTCTTATAATCAAATAATTTCATTTAGAATTCAATTTCCAAAGGAAAAAATAAAATAAAATAGAAATAAATAGGCAGATTTGATGCACACCAGGTCAATATTTTCAAAACAGTTTGCTTGAAAATCAATTTGATATGGATAATTTCTACAACTCCAGGTTTTATTCCACTGAGAAAAGAGGATTGATTTTTAAAGTGTTTATTTCCTTTCCAGTGGAACAGTATGATCCAGCCATACAACTTCTGAGCTCATTGTTTCCATGGAGTAATGTGTCAACTGAACTGCCACTGTACATTTGAATGCCAAACTCACAACAGTAGAATTTATTGCTAGATGCTCAGATTATTTTTTTATTTGCAACTTTTATTTCACCTTTCTGAAATTCTTGGAGGCAGGACATTTTGCCAATTTCACAAGCTCTATAAAATGTCATTTATGACCATCTAAAAAAAAAAAAATTCATGCTTTGGAATAAAACAAGAACAAAGTTACCAACACATTGATTGAACAAATCTCAGCTGTATCGATGCGAACCCATCAAATGGACAAATTAATGAATTACTATCCATTAGATCATTCTGTCCAAAAAACATAGATCAGATTCAGAGCTGTAGTAAAAGCATTCGGGTCAGGCAGTAAATAGTGTGACACCAGTTTGCACAAACTCTGAAGCTACTGCAATTTCAGATAAGCAATATTTGTATAAAAGAAAAAGTAGCTCTCACCTAATTATGGTCACTTGTAATCCCTAGATGTCTCTAATCTTAGTTGGATGTTTGTTTGTGCTACACCTGCACTGTGAAAAAAGCTTTTTACTGAATAATATTATCTTGCAAATTAACTGTCTCCTTATCACTGCACAGAGAATCTATCTTCCATCCTGAATATCCTATGTATCATCCAATCCACAAGCACCATAAATCCTTACCAGTCACTGGAGAGGAAAAGACCAGTTTTAAAATACTCTATTTAAAATACTCTCATAGAATGACAGGAGTCCTGTAGGCACTGCAGTGCTGGTAGTTCAGGATAATCTCTGCCTATGAAGACTAAACGGATCATGATGGCAGAGTTTGCCTATTCCCTGACTATCCAGCTTCTTGGTCTTCAGTTAACTACCCTTCATCACAGAAAAGGTTGTTATTTCTTGTTAGAACTTGGAAATTATATGTGTGTATACTTAGCCAAAGTATGAACTTAAAAACTTGAAGACATCGGTGAGGTCTTATTTAAATTAAGTCTGCAAAAGTTACTGGGAGAGTCACTGAATAAATTACAAAGTTGTTATAGTATGAAAACAGAAACGAGTCCTAATTCAGGTTTTAATTCCTTTTGTTGAAAGTATTTGTTGTTAATGTCAATCATAAAGATAATAAAAAATAAACTTCCATGGGGCTATTAATAACACTATTTTTACCAGTGTTTGTAACAGAATAACATTTCTTTTAGTGCTTATATTTAGTCTCAAATGGGAAGGGAAACTTCCATTAGGCTCTAAACTTTTCATCTCATCTTATTAAGAGAGAAGAGCTTCTTGCTCCTTCGGCTTGTAGTGAAATTGTAATATTAAGAAAATACTGCAAATATACACTTCTAGATAAGCTCCAGAGAAAACAAAGTAATTTCTCTTATTGTATAAGAGAGCAGTCCACATATTTTGGAAGTACAAATTAAAACTATTTGCCTACCAAAGTCAGACTGATAATGGAATGCATATTGGGTGACTTCTCTTTGGTTTGAGGGTGGGGTTTGGTCTTTTTTATTTACCCATATAATTTTTCTTTTTAAAGCTAAACATGTTTAGATATTCTCCTGGCCTCTCTAAATGCCCAATGTCAGCATTGTCATGATAGCAGCTGGGAAGTATACTATAAGCATTTGTTAACTGTAGTTAATTTATAGGAGAATATAAAAAAAAGGACATTTTCTGTTAAGGCAATTCTTTCACATGATAAATAAAACTATGCTGAAAAAAAGGAAGATTATTTTTCAAAATTATCCAGAAATACTAATGAAGATCTTTATTGTAATAACTCAGAGCCACAACTTTTTCTCTCAACAGATTCCACACTCACTGACTTGACCCTAGAGCTCTGCAAGTTTAACATCTCAAATGCCTTTATAGATTTGCATTCCTTTCATTGGGTTTTAGTATGGCTCCAAAAGATGTTTCCTCTTATTTATTTGAACACAAGAATTTTTTCTCCTCCTCCCTGGATAGCTTAATACAGCTAGGAATTACATTTTTAACATCTTACTCATGGAACTAAGGGAATGCAATAAAAATGAGGCATCTTTCTTTTCCTAATTGCCCCTCAGATTTACATAAATTTGCACCTCTACTTATTCACTGAGCATCTGGGAAAAGTCAAGAAAGTCTGTTAACTTGTATAAAATCAGACATTTTTCCCTTTATTTTCTAGCTTCGACATGATACACTTAAGGAATACTTCAAAATTTGCTGTAGGCTAGTAAAACTATACAGAGCTGTGCTTTTCACAGTAAAATGGAGTAAGCAGCAAAAGAAAAATCTACCAGAACAGATCTCATTTACAAATAATTGAAGAAAATATTGCAGTTAAAACAGCAGGTTTTAAACTGAGACCAAGTAATTCAATAGTAATGGAAGGGAAGACAGAAAAAACAAACAAAAAAAAATAAAAAAAAAACCAGCACCACCAAAAAATACCAAGAAAAAACCCACCACTTTTCTATAAGTCATAACTACCCAGCTGTGGAATTTTTAAACAGATGCTACATTGAGGCATGTTTTATTATGGACTCCATATCCTTACAAGGGCTTCTTTAAATAAATTTGTAGAATAAGTTAAAAAAGAGATTTTTTTTCTTTTTCACTCAATGCTGTTTAATCGCTACCTTCAACCTTGTGCTGAATTCTATCAGAAAGCCAAAGAAATACCATTGCATTTGTCACTTCTAAGTAGTTTATGCCTTTCTGTGTTCACAGCCTCAAATATAGTTACACAGAAACTTCTCAGAACTCGGAGTTCTTGGCACGATATACATGAATGTGGCTTGGATGCCAACATTTGTGTTGGGTTGAATAATGGCAAAAAAACCCTCTTGTGGAATGAAATATAATTCTTTTCAGAAACAAACAGGTAGCATAAAGGAAGAAAAGAAAATATAAACGAGTAGGACTGGAATAGCAGTGGGAATTTCTGCTCTAGAGAAAACTCTGGTATTGAAAAAAAAGTTGCAAATATAAAAACACTAATAATATCTAAAAATTAGGATTTTGAGGGCTAGAAAGAGGCAAATGTAATTGTGCTGTAATAACAGAGAAATTTCCCTTGTAGTTTTTGTAATATAATAAATGCTTTATATTCAAATACATAAATCAACATATTGAACACATAAATTTGGACAGTAAGATAGCAAATTTATATTAACATAAAATCAATTAAGAAAAGAAATGCCTGAAAGAACATCACTGAAAGAAAATATTTCCACAGCTTTGAAACTAGATATCAGATTCTTTCACCTCATTAAAGTATTTTGAAATTCAAATGCACTTGAAATATTTGCTGATCTTGACAAAAAGATTTTCTTTCAAACTGTTTGTCATCTGGCCCCAGACAACAGTTGCATTTCTCTTTGCTATGCAAGACAATTCAGAAATACTAGTCAACTACTGTTAGTATCCCACCTTTAAGAAATGTACTTTTGAGACTGCTTACTGATAATGGATGGAAGTGAAAAGCTGACTGCATCCCAAATGGAGATATCTACAAAGTGCCCAAACACAGCTCCTCTGAAAAAGCTGTGATGAGAATGGAGGACAAATATCTTGAGCTGTATTTCACAGGTAAGTGTATAAAATATGCTAAATCACCCTGTTTTAAGGACGTGACAGCTGAATGGGATTTGAAGGTTATTTGTAAGTACAGAGGCAGAGAACACTGACAGAATGGTGAATCTACTTTACCTCCTACCTACTCATTATTAGTTTGCAGTGTGGTAGGATGATGACAAAAATAGCATTGCATTTGGGCATATGAAAGGATATACTGATGACATGATAGATGGACAACCATGCTATTGTGTAGAGTCAGAGAAGCTTCAAACGTGCTTTTCTGAACATGGAGAATTAGTCATAATGATGGAGCATTACTGGAGGGAATCTGCTCACCTTGTAATGGAAAGGTTAAACATCTGAACAAAAATCAAGTAAAACTAAGTTTGCAGGGCTATGAGTACTTGACAAGAAATTTATATGTAAGCAGTTGAAAGAGAAGGAGAAATAGAAGAAGATGAAATACAGCAACAATCCAGAAAGATATTCTAGCAGAGAGAGCGAGAAGGAAATGACACTCTGAAGATGCAAGATGATCAGGGTTTAGCTGTGAGTTTGCAAGTATGAGCAAGGGAGAAATATCAGATTTTGAGATGCCCATGTGAAATAAAACATCAAGATTGATAAACACAGATTGAAGCACAACACCAGACAAAGATGAAATCAAGATATCAGGCAACCTATAGACAACCTATAACTATACCAAAGCATATCTCAATGTATGCTCATATCAGTATAGATATTTTTAACTTACATTGCTCTAATTAAATTAAAAATAATTTTATCAGCATTCATTTGGAGTTTGCTGATTCTGTTTGTGACCTGAATAAATACATTAATTTCAAATTTTATGATCAAAGCAATTCCTAGTGGAATAATTGCAATATAGCATGCAAATTATCTTGAGAAATCAGCCAGTATAAATGAGAATTGACAGAGAATAAATCGTTTATAATCTTACAAAAAGTGTGTCTATGTCCACAGGACCTTAAAGTTATATCTGTCTTTTTCACTTATTCTTTTATGTTTCTATTTGGTAGCAAAGCATAAGTAAATATTTCCTTAAAAGAATCAAACACACAGTACACAAAATCGTAACTGGCTATGAATGACTAATCTATCCCTGTAGAGTTCCCATTAACAGCATAATATTGAAGTTATTGAGCACTTTGAAGCCTCATGAAGCTAGTGGAGAGCATTAATGCTCAGCATCCCTTAGGAACTCAGTTCTTACAGTGTATACCTTCACACTAAGTGCCAAAATCAAATATGTGCTGTGAAGTTCACACACATTCAAGATGCCAGCATAGAGTTCTGCACTAGGTAAACCTTGCTTAGTGATTCAAAATAAAGATTTAAACAAGATATTTCAGTGCCCTCCACTCCAGGTGCTGGTCTTTGCAAAGGATTAATGCATCACCACTGATACAGAAAGTGTTTCTGCAGTACTAACTCAATGAGCTCACTAATGATGCAGAAAAGCTACACTTGCCAAAAATTACATAGGATACTGAGTTCAAGATGGCTTATATGGATATATAGAGTCTGGCAGGCAGACATGAGCACATTCTGCCCATGTTCGGAGTAAAACAGGTGCCAGTCTTCTGGAAACCAAAACCAGTTAGCCTCAGCAGGACATTGAACTAATAACCTGAAACTTGAGGCTGGATATGATTTTGAACAACTTAATGGGAAGCTTTTTTGTAAGCTGTTCCTATTCCCAATCTTTCTCTCAGCATTTTATTTGGAAAAAAGAGATTGGATCTAGAATTGTAAATTGAGAAGACAGACATACTCTTCAGCTTCCAATAATTCAAGGGATCACATCTCATAAATACAGTCCTCTCCATTTCCTTTACCAAGCTCTACCATGCTTACAGAAAATGATAAACATTTATCATAATTAGTTATTCAATATTGGCTCTATGCTCAAATGATACTGAAAAATTCTTGTTTTCTCTATCAATCAACATAGAAGTCAGAGATAGAATAGGTCCAAAGGTATTAAAACTTCCTTGCAAGTCATAGAAGCCAGCTGAAACTTGGTCTTAAGGCTCCTCAGCCATTCTGAAAAATTACATTAAAAAATATTTATCAACATACATAACAGGCAAATGAAATGCTCAGAAGACAGACTATATCCAGGCAAACCTGAATGTAGCAGACATATCTATATATTTCATCAGGTTTTTCTTCCGATACAATAACACACACAGTAAATATTCTGAGCTCCCTAGTGGCAGTTGTGGTCAGATGAGAAATTATTTTCAATGGGGCAATTATGAATTGAAGGTCTGCTGTTTCATTCACCATGCTATGATTTACACGAGAGAACATGGAAACAGCTCGTGCACTTTGGTGCACAAACCACCTCTACTTAAAAAACAAAACAATCCAACCAACCAAAAACAACTAAAGAAAATCAAACCTGATTTCTCTGAAGATCTTCACATTTCAAATATGCATGACAGCAAGACAAAGTAACAACTGGATATTTGTTCCAGTAACCATTTCAAACAAAAACTACATTGCAGTTACTTAAGTTAATGTATTATAGCTGTATTCATGAGAGTGTATGATCCTACTCAACATCCCTAAACTATTTTTCTATAGATATCTTAGACTTGGTCCTGAATTCCTAATTAGCTGTTGAAGCAGCCCATAGAAGTCCTTTTAGGTTTAAGACTATATCTGAGGCAGCTAATGAAAAGATTAATAGCACCTCCTGCATCAAAGGAAAGGAACAATTAAAGCTGAATGCCAGGGCTGTGGACTGCAAGAGCTCTAAACAGTGTCAGATACAGTACAGTGCTACACAAGAACAATTCGTGCCTAGTCATTGTCAGTAGTTATATATTCACTGCACATATCAACACAAGACTGACATGTAATAATAGTAGTACCTTTACTTATTTAAAAATAAATAAATTAATCTGTATTCTGAGTGAATCTTCCCTTAGTGAACCACACAGACAAGATTAAATCACTGATACTGCAGTTATTTAAATGAGTGTTTGATTTAAAACACTGGTATTCCTTTCAAGTCTATGGAACTGCGTGTAGGTAAAGAACAAACTGAAACAAGGTATGGAAAAGTTTAGATCTTTGAATTACTTGAAAAAAATGCTTTATAAAAAATACCTCATTATCCCTTGAAAAAAGAATACCATAGAAAGGAAGGGGGAAAAAAAAAAGGAGTAAGAAAAATATTATTAATCTTGTTTTATTGTCACAGAACCAACATAAACCAGCTACACCTATCTTCAGCCTTGAAAAAGTAAAAGTATAACCTGAATTCCAAGAAAACTCAGATTTTTTCCTTCGTGAATTTCAAAATATATTTTTCATCCCCAGCTAACTTCTTAGGGTTTTTTTCCTGTTTTCACTGAAAACATTTTCATCACATCTGAGTTTTTCTCCTTGCCTAACTTTGATTCGTATGGTAAATTCTTTAGTTTTTCACAAATACTTCTGGTGGTTCAGATACCAACTCCCACCAGGGGAAGGACTGTGAGTCATTCTTGATGCGATGCCCTTCAAAGCAGATTGAGAAAAATGAATTGATTTGTGTTCATTAACATGCATATTGTCATTTGTCATCTGTTTAGTTATCATAGCTACTCTAAAGAGTGCACCTTTTTTTTTGTGGTAGGCTTTCTTTTAGTTTGACATCTATTTAGTTGTTCTTCTCCAGCTCAGAAATGTTATAATATCTAACTTTGTATCAGTGATATGTATGTCAATTTCGTTTATGCTCTTTGGATTTTATCTTCTAATAATCATAAGCCATTATCAATTAACTTTCTTAAATTTTGTCTAACTATTCCTTAATTCTTACTATTTAGTAATACAGCCTAAAGCTTTGAGGAAGTTTCCTCTCCTGTTTTTTAAGATCTTCATGCTCCCACATAACTGAAATTCATACTAAAAATAATTGTGATTCAATAAGTAGGTAATACTGCATTTTTCCACT
Organism: Actenoides hombroni; assembly: GCA_024336885.1. Lineage (NCBI taxonomy): Eukaryota > Metazoa > Chordata > Aves > Coraciiformes > Alcedinidae > Actenoides > Actenoides hombroni. Next base: position 6,414,807 of record WUAM01000107.1, on the reverse strand, counting down.
TAAATAATGATATAAAATAGATATTGAATATGTTTTTAAATTTATTAATATGACAAACTAAAGGAATTTGTCTCAACAAAGACTAACTCCATAGGATAGTCCCATATCCTCATTCTCAGGAAAGTCTGCCCTTGATAAACAATTAGCAAAACAAATATATGTACACAGACCTGATATCCCTTATTGCTAGAAGAGAATCTACCTTGTTATATAATTGAAAGTAATTTTATTCTTTAAGAAAATGTCTTATTCCTGCTAAAAAACCCACAAAGCAAACCACCTTATTTAATCCAAAGAAATGCTTAGACTTGTAGTTTATAATCAGTGAAGTGTGTTTTTAAACCTATTGAGGAGATTAAAGACACATAAAATTAAAGCTGCAAAGACGTAATTCAGAGGCCTTATAAATTAAGATTCTATTAGGACTTTTTCAGATTTAAATTGCATTATTAGCATGTTACATTATGCTAAAATGTATTACTAAATGCAATTGTGTATATGCATTCTAGTTCCCATTTATATGTTAAAAAAACACAGTTCAAAACACTTTTTTTTCCCCATTGCTCTTGCAAAAGAGGATTTTGCTCATCTCTGCAGCATTGTGAGAAAGGAGAGATACAACACGAATCAGGAAAAAGAAATCTGGAGAACACTGGATTCACCTACTAGCTGAAATCCTCACCTTGTGAATGGGAACAACAGCAGGTGAGACGTCTCAGGAAAGTGAGCTGACAAAATACTGAGCTCATTCTAGAAGTGAGACTCACTCACAAGCAAGAAGTTCATGAACTGGGAAATTCATCTGGGATGTCACAAATTGAAGAAGAGAAATTCTAGGAGAGTCAGGCTAGTCCAGGGAATGTGGATGTAAACTAGTCTGGTTAGATAACTGGAAAGCCATTTACTTTCCATATATGGCCTCTCAAAGGAAAAATAAGCATCTTGATATATTTGGTGATTTCACTAATAGTGATAATCCAAAGTTATTCTCTTTATTCATCACTCAGACACTTTACATGTCCTACTAGACTATCTGATTTCTTGAAAATGTTTCTTTATAGTAGCTGTGATATCATTAGGGAAATTATATTCTTTATAGATAGAAAATAGTCATAGATAGTATTTATCTTATTTTGTTATCCAGTTTTGAATGTCCTTTTTAGATCTAGATTCATACCAACTATAAACTGAGTTTGGAGTAATTTGCATTAAAAATTGCTAAGGGAGATGGAGAAGAATACATCCTAAAGAACTAAAAAAAAATACTGCAATTAAATATCTCATGAAGTGCAGCCTGTTTTGTGACTCAATAAAGAGAAGGAATTCTTTAACATCAGAACAAAATTAATATACTAGAGATAAAAAGCTTCACCACATATAAATTTATGTTATTTCCTGTAAAGGTTAAACACAAATATATTTAATTCCCATGGTATTAGCTTGCGCTCTTATCGTCCTCACTGCTTCCAAAATGTTCACAGCTACCAGTTGGGTCTTCTCTTAACCTTGCTCTTACATTCTTCAAAATTTCTGTACACTCTTCAAAATTTCACTCACTTCAGGTGGAAATCTTGCATATCAACAATGAAAAAATACGTTGTCTTCCCAATCCCCATTTTTTTCTTCTAGTTGTCTCTAGAAGGGATATCTTCAAGATTTACCTTAAGCCCAAAGTCAGTTCAAGTCCTTCACTTTAAAACCACTCTGTTTTCTTAGTATAGAGAGATCTTTCATGTGACCCACAAGTTATAATATATATCAAACACTATTCTTATACTTAACCTTTTTATTTTTTCTTTAAACCCAAAATATCTGGACTGCCTGCTGACAGGACAAGTATCCCAGGCTTTCTTAGGGCGAAAAGTCATATTTGTGATACCTTGAAGTGTGAATTTATCTAGAGATTAAAATAAAGAAATAAATCTGTGGAAAGGTGTCTATAATCTTACACGTGTTTCCTGTATTCAGACAGCTAAAGAGCATGTGAAACCATAACTGTTCTATTCAGCAAGCATTCATTTTTTCTATAATATACTTTCACTTTGCCAACCTCCTCCTTATTAAAATCCTTCTAGGATATGATTTCTGAGTCACACATCATCAAGGTTCAGAAAAAAGTGTTGTGGCATAGAATTCAGGAATATGGTTCAAAATAAAGCTTGACATTTTGAAGACTAGCTATGTGTTAGGTTTATTAAAAAAACCCAATGACAATCATCTAAAGAGAATCATTCCCTAGGATTCAGGGAACCTAATTCAGATCTCATCATGTAATGGGGAAAGTCTAACGAGGTCAGCAGAATAACAGTACTGTAAAATCAGTGTTAGATCAAAATGTCACTCAAAACCATGCTGCTTTTCATATCTTCCAAGAAGCTTTTAGCATTGCAAACATAAGCCTCATAATAATGAGTAAGAGCAGAATGGAAGGCAATATAAAGATGCAATTAATATCAAGAAATGCTCAGATACAGGAAATTGGTGAAGAGAAAAGAAAGGGTGCAGATTTGATCTCAGTGAAATCTGTCCTTTTATTATGTGTCTTCCTACTAATTTCTGCCACTAGAATAGTCTGTTTATGCTTTTCTGTTGGTTTGGTTGTTGCTCTAATGGAGATGAATAAAGTATCAAGAGGTTAATGAAAATGATATGAACTATTAAAAGCACATTTCAGTGAGTAATCTAGTGTAACACAGAAATACAATTCATGAATTATTTTCTTTGACACTACACACTTAAAGACAATATTAGACTGTTAAAGATGGTAGTAACTTGTTTTAGTTATTACTCTCCACATGAGAAAATGTTTAATAGGTCAGGCAATTTTTTTGTTATGTTTAAGTGATTTCTCCCAAGAACAGCTTTTGCATTAGACCAATATCCCAGTCCATCCAACACAGCCATATCCTACATTGCATTGACTGTCAAGATTAATCATAACTAGTTAGTAAAAAGAACACAACAGAAGGAAAATGGAAAAAAGTTATTATTTCTCACCTAAGCAATTGTACTATATCTAGCATAATTGGACGACATTTTGAAACTATATTTAAAGCATACATAAGTGTCTCTGTCTAAAGCTTAGTGGAATGATATTTCACATCTAGTTTAGACATCCTCCAGGTAAAGACTTTGATATAAGCAAGCTACCTTTCTCATTCCTAACAAAGTCACCAAGTATAAAGGTATTAGCCATTACAAACATTACTTCTACATTTGTAGTGAAGAGGGACATTATTCATATTGTTCATTGTGCAGCTACACAATTAATTTCAGGTATTCTTAAAAGTGTCTGCATGCAACTTTGTAGAGACATAATGTTGCAGTTATACTTCATGAAAGCATGAAAACTTTTGAAACAAACAGAAGTTGTTTCCAAAATAAAGCCTAACCCGGAAAAAAAAATATATGTACATGCCTGTGTGAACTACATAAATAAATATCAATAGTTTCCAGGAAAACATTTCCCTCCCAGATTCTCTTCATATAATTATCTTTACTATTACTCAAAATGCTAATGAAGTGAGGTAAGTATCACCATCCACGTTCCATGTACAGGGTGATAAAAGATTCTCATCTCGGTCACTAACAAGACATTTTATGTTAAAATTGCTGTATCTTTTCAAGCAGATTGTATCATTATTCACTTAAACTCCAGATGGCTACCTTCCTATTAAGGTATTTTTCTTTATCACTCCGTTATGCTACAGCACGTACTGGCAGATAATGACTATTTACCTTTTCCTTTTTTTTTTGACTTATATTTGTATGATTTCAACTGGTTTTGCTGATAAAAATCTGAATCAATGTCACCTGAATGAATAGTTACTCCAATGGTTATTCTCTCTAAGGTCATCCAAAGGAAGAAGAAAACTACTCATGAAGACTTCTTTCTTAAAAGGCTAACCATCCCAGTCATTATATTATTCTCTGTGCAAACAATATCATAGTTATCCCTCTGATATCTGTTTTCTCTTCCTGACACCATTGTTGACCTACTACCAGGTTTTATTTCCTTTTCCTTGTGGCCAAAAAAATGTGCTGTATGTTGTATAAAATTATCTGTTATTCCAGACCAGGAACAAAGGCAACCACAAATTCAACCCACACTGGTTTTGAGGACGACAACCTTAGCCACTGATGCCCACTTCCCACAAAGACCACCTGCTCCCAGACTAAATGCCACTAGTCAATGTGCTGCTACAGCTTCTCTCTCAACTGTAAGGCAAAGGGATTATACAATATTTCCTGAAAAATAAATTAAATTACAGAAGAAGGTCTTCCAATACTATGTAATAGCACCACCTGGTGACTTGAGTCTTGATGATAGGGAGAAAATAATCTACATTTTCAGCTGCATAGATATAGACACTTCTTTTTCAACCCCTAATCTTAGCTATCTCATTTTAACTGAAGGAGCTAATCTTCACTTTTGTAAATTGATTCCAAACATAAACAAGGTTGGAATATTGTAAAAATCAGACAACAAGAGTTTGAAATAAAGGGTATGTGCTCACCTCCAAGAACCTTCTATATGCATGTACCTAGGGAAAACAAGACCTTTAGAAAAAAATGGATACTTATGCTTAATGCTATGACATTTTCCCCACTTGATCTTTGAAAAGAATTCAAGTGATTTATCTGACATAAATTAAGTGCACTAAACAGAAGATCAGTAAATAAAAATATATCAAGGCAAGTACCAAGCTTCCCCTTATTCCCTTGTGTTTCTTCAAATGTTTAAAGCTCTGGAATATGTCCTTGTAATGACTTAAGTGGCAATCTGCATGTAGAATTTTAAGAAGGTTCAAATGAGATGAATTGATTTAGCGCAGAAGAGCTTGGCCTTGTGTCTAAAGAAATGGGATGTTATAGGTTAAGTTCAGCAAGACAAGTAGCTTTTAAATATCATTATTATCACTTACTTCTATTGCAGTAGTACCTTCCTAGCCAAGCCAAAGACCAGGACATATTGTGCTAGGCTAGCACAAACCATTAATAAGAGACAACCCTTGTCCAAATCACCTTCTTAACTAGGGCATTCATAGATTTAAAATCCAGACACACATACTGCTCCCATCTCATACAGATATATAGCATTAAAATGTTATTTGCAATATTTTGTTTCTCTTTCTCTTTAAAAAGAAAACAAAACAAAAAATTAAACTAGGCTTTACAAAACAGAAATGTTGAAAATAAATGACTTAATTAGTAAGAGGAAACTATTCACTGCATAAATTCTGTGCTACGCAGAACAGAAAAGTAGAATATTGGAATGACCCTGCTGCCAAAACACACAAAATATGTTTGAAGGTACAAATACTATTGGAAAGTACAAAGTGATATATGAAGGTAAAAAATGATGTATGAAAATATCATCAAGATCATGTCTGGTGCAGACTGTGTCTGGTTCAGACAACAGAAACATTCATTTTTCTTTATATTAAGTAACAAATATATAAGACAGAACATACTTTCTGATTAGAAGAATTCAGAACTTACACAAGGTTTGAAAGTTTACAGAAGGAAAGCTTCTGGTCCGAAACAACTTCGCTTTAAAGTATCAGTTTTAAATAAAATAATAAATAGGATGAAAAAAATTAGTTTAAAAATTATCCGTGAGCAGCTTTTATCATATCAGACACAATGTTTTTTTACAAAACAATAGCAGCACTAAAACCCAAGTAATAGGAATACTGAACATAGAAACTATCTTCAGATTTTTGAAAAAGAATAAAATATTGGTAGCCATCTGTTGATTCATCAAAGACTTAACTCTGAGTTAATAAATGCTAAAAATGCAGATCTGTGATAGCATAGATTTCTGAGATTTACAAAGAAGAAATGTATTTCATGAAGTATTTTCTTTGATTCCTAAATTTCTGGAATCTTGACACTCTATATAGGGGTGGGAGAGGCCAAGGTCTGTCAGTTCTGGTGTTTTGATTGCTAAACCAATGACTTGAATTTTGTGCACAAAGGAACAGAAAGCCCACGAAAATAGAGAAACTGGAGGAAAAAAAAAATCTGAGAACGGAACAAGGGTTTTTGTATCAACTTACATATTTATCTGGGTAGGCTATCATTGCTCCAGTGAACTCAGTGAACTGCTGACAACTGTACATGTACCACGAAAAATCTACCAAGCACACCTACTGATTTATTATTTAGTCTCTATAGAATTAAGAATTAGGAAATAATGGCATCTCTCAGCTTGTATGGTACTAACATTGATAAAAAGAGCCACTTTTAGGCATGACTTCATGGTATACTGCGCGGCACAGCTTTAAGAAGCACATCAACACATCTCAGCCTGAAAACAACAGTTGGGACACTACCAGATGAAAACTAAAGGTTTAGTTACCTATAACTATTGTTGTATATTTTATAAATCAGGGTGGAAGGTACTGGATTTAATGGGGTTAAGAACAGACTGTTGAAGGATCTAATTGAAAACACAGTGTTGGAGGAAGACTTCCCCTTATCATACCTATGAAAAACCCACTTAATGTGGGTATATCAATATTCTATAGTGGCAATTTTTTAATCAAAAATGTCATGCAAGAGTAACTCAAATCTCAAATTATTTGCAGAAGTCAACGTCAACATTTGCGTCTGTCAATTTACAACCTCATTAAAAAGCCTAACAAATGTGTTAAACAGAAATCACCTCTCCAAACCGTGACAGATATTAATCACACTAATTTCCTTTACTTATTACATCTAAAGAGAGCATTTCCACAATGCTATCTAAGGATTCAAGCTAACTGTTCCAACTTTATCAAGTTGATTGTGTACAAGCTTTTCTAGTGAATATTAGCACACAGGGCTTTTGCTGGGTCCTCTGGCATCTCCTCAGCATTTCAAGCTTTGATAAACATCTAAATGATGTTCATAGTGGTTTTAATCCACTTGGGAACAGTTTGCCTAATCCCTAAGATTTAAAACGATAAAATTAAATTGTTTAAACTCCTTTCAAGTTACTAGTGGAATGCCATGAATGGAGAACATGGATTCAAATCTGCAATGGCTCATTGCAACTAGCCTCGCATAGGATCTTAATGAAGTTGAGCCAGCACATGAATCAAACTATGGTCTGCTTACTGTAGCTCATTCACATAGAATTTTTTCTTTCCCATCTTAATTTTATTTTCATATTATGCTAATACTTACTTTCTACTTTTTTGGTGTGTTTTTTTTATTGTTTTGGGGGGGAATATTGAATTTCGCAATATGAAAATTCAATACATATAAATGCTCAAATTCTAGAAGGTTTTTGCTTAGTATAAGGAATAAAGTGTTTTTAATTCTCGTTATGTATTTTATATATACTGCGTTTATATTTGTTTCATATTTTCTTTTATAATTTCATTCTACTTTTTTTTTTCCACAAATTAGGGACATTTTTATGCAATAAAAAGCCACATATTGTAGCCCATAAATTGAAAAAGTCCCAATTGAACTTTAAAGGCTTTCAAACAAGCAAACCAAGACACTTGTTTTTATCAGCCAATTTTCATTTTGCATACATTTATACTCCCCGTTTAAAGCTGAGATTGGAACTGCTGAAATATCACAACAAAGCTTATGCCTGTAGCTGTTCCAGCATGACCTGGAATGGTAGGTACCAATGACTGTGGGAGAGAGTCTATTCTCATTAAATTAGTTCAAGCCAGTTCTCAACATTCAGTGGGCTCATCAAGTTCAGAAAATGTATTTTTATTTTTCTGAGCATGTGCCTGAAGCAAATTATTCAAGTTTTTATATTCCCAAGATTTAGGGAGCTTATCTGAGCTCCCACCTTCAGCTCAGATGGGGCACGGAACCAGTCATAAGGACTAGCTAGAGTAATTAGTTTATTCCCTAATAAAAGGAATTACCCTGCTAGTTATTTCGAGCTGTGAATATCCAACTAACCCAACCCAATTCTAACAGCAAATAGCTATCAACCAAAGGAAGAAGGAAGAGAGGGGAATATTAAAAAAAAAAAAAGAGAATAAAAATCTACAACCAGTACAGAATGAAGAATTTCCAGTTACTGTCAAAAGTATTTTGGGAATATCTTCAGTGACAGTTTTCTTCTCTTCTTCATATCCACTATTACTAAAACATCAAATCCGTGAGGCACGCAATGCAAGAACAGATGCTCTTGCAATAGCCTGGAAATAAGACTGCTTCTCAAAACTTAGCTGGACTGGAAGTTGCTCTAAATCTGGTAATATGGTAGAATACTTTTCCACTCTGATCTTATCATTTCACACTGTGTGCATCAGCTTAAATTAGCTCAAGACAGTGGAGAAAAATTATGTTCCCATGATTATTCAGGCCAAGATTACGCCCATTTGAGACTCTCTGCTGACCACAATTTTTAATGACATGAAATCTTATTAACATCTATCCCAGATTCAGCTGTCCTCCCTGAAAGCAGGAAGAGTAGATAGGAAAAGTGGTCTGGAGCACAACATGCTCAAGGCATCCTAAGGAGCACAATTCAGAGTGACCCTTTAAAGGCTGAAGTGAGAATGATCAGGAGGAACAGCCAGGAAAATACGTGTAGAAAGACAGTGTGACCACCAAATGTTTTTTTCAGAGTAGCTGAGGGCTTCCTGCTGAATACCCTCCCACTTCCACTGATAATATTCTGTTTTTCCAGGATTTGTGGTAGGGATCTGCAAAAGGGGTGGGGGAGAAGTAGAGAAGAGGTAGTCTTTCAGATTATGTTCTTTGAGATAGCTAAGTCTTTTTTTAAATAGAGAAGTTATTGAAAAATAGGGTAAAGGTATGGTTTTTGGATTGCATTAAGTATTCCTCATTAACTTCCTATCTAAATGTTCTTAAATTGCACATGGTTAGAAATAAAAGCCAGAAATGCTATTGGTGGGAAACAAGAATTGCCCACCAGTGTTAGTAAAGAGTAGTTATTTTAGGCATTCTTACTCATCAGGACAAAACTGCAGAGTTACAAAGGTTCATAAGACAACTAGAAGAATAAATACATTGCCAAGCTCTCAGCACATGACTACATTAAAATCTGAAATGCAATGGACAAGCTCATTCACTAAAACTTAACTCAGGAAAGAAACAACCAATCTGTAAACATAGAGCACAGAAACAAACAATATTACATGCTGAATACACTCATTGAGTAACGCCTGTGAGTTTAGAAGACACAGGAAAGTAAGGGTAAGAGAGTTACTGAGTAATCAGAGTGCTACTTGCCAGACAAAAGCAAAATAAACTTGCACTGGGGACATCTCTAAATTAAAGAAGTGAGCTTCTGTAGTTTACTTTGAAAAAAATAATAATAAAAAAATTAAACCCTAGTTTCTTCCCCAAACCCATCTGCCACATAATCAGATTCTGTGGTCATCACACACAGATTCTGTAGAATCAAAGTACAGATGGTGGTTTATTACAAAATAACATAGGAAGCTTAGAATAGATGATACATTTGGTCATTTTTGCACATAAACTCCCTGATTAAGTATGAAAAATGTGAACATTTGTTTATCTTGCAAAAACTGCTATTACTTGTCAAGCATGACCAATTAGGTATTTCTAAACTGTTATCCATATAATTAAGAAAAACAGCCATCTGTAAAGTTGTAAGTTTGCATCTCTGGTTTTCGTGTGTTTGGTTTGGGGTTGTTTCCCCCCACCCCCTCTTATAAATGTAATTTTTCTAGGCTGATTTGCTCATAAAACATTAACTGAAAAAGCAGAGAATGCTGATTGCAACAGGCCCATGGAAATTTCCTGATTTTTTTCCTTCCTTATCTTTTTGTTTGTTTTTTCCCCTTTTAAAGACAGATGTCAGCTGGAAATAAAGAAAATTAGATGGCTACTAAGAAATATTTATATTTTTCATCCTCTGCTGCGCTGAATGGATGCATGAGGCCTAGATAACAATGGGAGAAAAAAAAGGAAAACTTCTTAAAATTTTCACTGTTGCTTGTTTGAATTCCAAAATTGAGAAAGAAAAAATGCCATTTGCAGATTCTGTATGGCTAATTCAAAGATTAAATGTAGAAATCTGCAAGCATGACTAACTGTGGTTTAAATTGACATAACAGTGTTGGTAAAATGCAGGTGGGATTAATAAAAAGATATTTAGCCTTTTGTAAGTCAGCATTATAATGAAGGTTTGGGCTAGGAATGCTCTCTGTATGCAGTTTCACCAGCTCAGAACATTGTCTTATGAAACTTAGGAGAAAAAAACCCAAGAAAAATCACAAACCAAAACCCAAAACAATTCATATCTGAAGGTGGAACATGCATTGATATGAGAATAAAAGCCTGAAATTACGTCTGAATGCTTCAACACCCTCTCTAACCAGAGCATTGTCACTGGCATTCTATTTTAATCGGGCAGGCTTTGCTTTTGCTCTGAGGGAAGAATCTCCAGAGTTTTAAAAGGATTTAGCGCCACTGGACTTTCAATCACAAAATCATCATTCAGGTTGGAAGAGACCTCCTTGCTCCAAGGTTGCTCAAGACCATATCCACATATGTTCAGGGTATTTCCAAGGATGGAGATTCAACAGTTTGAGCAATCCATTGCTGTGTTTGACAACTATCTTGGCTATACAAACTCACTAACTGCAAAACCCACCATCTCTCCTTATATCTTCTTGTGTTCCAGCTTATGTCAATTGCCTTCTGCACATCTCTGAGAAGGGTCTCTCTTAATTTTCTCCACACTGTCCCAATCAGAAAACTGTAGACAAAGCAAAGATCACCTCACAGGGCCAAACTTTCCCCATGCTGAACAAGCCTTGTTCCCACAGCCTCTCTCCACAAGCTCCAAATTTATGTAACACGACTACAGTATCTCCTTGAAGAGTAAAAAACAATTGACAATATAGCATCAGATCATGACAATTTTAGTCATACACTATCAAAAATAATTACCTAACACTATATCCTCCAGGATTCTCATACAAGAAAGAATCTCAAATTCCTGTGCTTCATTGGTACATACCTTTCCCCTGACACTACAAAAGTTTGAAGGCACATGTGCCTTTAAATATCACTCCCTTTAAAATTGAGATACAGAGGTTAGCATTTACTATGTATTAAAAGCAGTTCATTAAACAATCCAGAGTAAAGGCTTGGAGTTTAGTTGGTAACTATTAGCAATACTGTCTGGGAAACAGCTGCTAGATTTAATTGGCAAACATGAGTTCCTTTCATTTACAGGCAGAATCAGAACTTCTGCTTGCCAACAAGCTGAAGATTGTACCCATTCTAAACCAGACACTATTTAACCTGACTTAATGCAGAAAAAATTTCCACCTCACAGACAGCTTAGCCACTATGCGTTAAAAAAATGCTCAGCTGATAATCTTGGCTAACAGAAACCACTTCTCAAGAATTTTCTCACTTGGTTTTCTTCCCATGCTTCAAGTTTCTGCTATATAAAGCACCAAAAAGTCAGTTGAGTCAAGTGTTGAAGAAGACAGGTTAAATGGGATGAATCAATCATGAAGTATTAGGTAACAGGGATGTAAATGGTTACTGATGCAATTCTACCGAATGGCAAGACACGACCCAGATTTCTTTGTGCTTTTTCTCAATGGTCTTTCTTCCATCCCTGCCCTTGGCTGTTATTATAACTCCATATTTTCTTCAATACGCAAATATTTTCACTTTGTGCCTGCAGATAACGCTGCCACCGTGGTCACTATGTAAAATTTAATCTATAAAGTGAAAAAATTCTCTATAAAATGTAAGCTGGAATACATAAACCTTTAAACTAGATTGGTGATTTCAGCATATCTGAGAGAGAAAAATACCCATCTACAGTTCTGTTAGGAATATTAACTTTTGTCATCAATGAACACTGATGTAGAAAATTGTAAAGGAATATTCCTTTAAAAGATTAAAGACGGAAATACTTTCAACTTCACAATGAAATTTCTGTTATTTTATCTACATAAGCAAGTACATATTATTGTACATACATATCTACTGCATCCTTGATGCATATCTACTTGCACCTAACTAGACAGAAGCTGCTTAGAGTAAGAATTCAAGAATAGAGCAAGGTTTTAGCCCTACTTCCCCACATAGAACCATCCACACCACAACGGTGAGCAGCTTAGGGATTTTCCAAGATGAATATTCCATTCACTCTTCTTCATTCTTAAAATAGGCATATAAATTAAAACCAAACTGTATTTTTCAAACATTCTATTAACTGCTACCATATCAGGACTTACCCAAATTGTGCATCTCTTAACAGAGACCTTCCCAAAAGAGAAAAAGTTACTTGGATCGAGTTACAGATTTTCATACAAGCATTGACTGTTTAAGGAACCATCAGAAACGCATGGAAATTCTTCAGCCAATTAACACACAACTAATGTACAACATAAAGGAAAAGTAGATAATACTTTTGTTATCAGAATGCCTCTGAAGCGTTGCATCGTCGTTACAAGAGGCAGAGATGGTAATTTTGTATTTTGCACCAAGGACTCATTACATGATAACCACCCTTCTTGAATTAGGTTTAGTTTGACATCTTCAGTGTCCCATTTCTGGGATGGGTGTTTTTGACCCCCTTCCACTGACAGCAGCCTCCAGCTGGGAGGTTATCAGCTGAGCCTGGCAAGATGGCCACAGGAAAAAACAGCTTCACAGTTAAAATTGAACCTAGAATGCAATATTTTCTTTTGAACAGAATTTATCATGTAATTGAAAAAGCAAATTTCATCTGTGGCTTCTGCTAACTTCTGTATAATTCCCAGTCTTCTGTCTGACAGAATAGACAGATGAATCTCTCTGCAGAGCTGCCTACAATTTGAATATGTCAAAAAGAGACCAGGGACCATTTAAACATTGAATTTTCTTTTAAACAGCATTACTCTCAAATGTACAAAGAGGCATCTGTCTGTCATTCCTTTCAACATCAGAACAGGCCTTAGACTCACACATTTCAAGAATAGTGCTGTCTCCCCTGAGGGCCGTTACGTACTTCAAAATCTACAAAGCAAGACCTAGGTCAGGAAAACATTATTTGTTTTAACAAAAAAGGCTTTTTTTCCTCCCTTTAACAATCTAGATTACTTAGGTGAAAAGGCTAGGTCTACAAATATTTTGTTGACATCATAATTATTGCAATTAGATTTCATTTCCCTTTAATGCTATTCTGTCAGGGCATGCCTCTTCCCATACTCCTACAGATAGTTATTGCACTCCTGTAAACTATTTTCAGAAAAAAATTCTGATATTGTTTACAATCATTTATTCAATAGATCCTAAATCAAGCGTAATCACTTGTTTAAAAAAGCCTAAAATAAAACCAGTTTCCAATGTCACTTGCTGATGGACTACATAGCAGTTGCACCTTGCAATGTGCACTGATGTACAGTTCAAACCGAAAGCCTGCAGGGATCCATGAAAAGTTACCAGGGTTTTCATCTAAACTATAATTCTACTGGACGGCAAGGTCAGCTATTGTGCTTCAAAGGCAGAATTAAAAAGCAGGAAGACAATTCAAATGCATTTAGAAGGACATGAAATGGAAGTATTTTCTCTTGTTAACGTGTGCGAGTTAAACATGTATTACTATGCATACAGGCTTACAGAATTATTCTGAACAAGATAAAAATTATTTCACCTTACACTTAAACCTCTTACACGTTGTACACTGATGCTTGCAACACTGCCACTACTAAGCACATAAGTGTGTTTTTCTTGGATTATGAACTCCTCTAAAGTCTCAGCAACCCCACCATAGTCTTTAACATTATTGAGATTTATTACAGGTACCATACTGATAAATGTTCATCACATTCCACTGTGCCGTAACAATTCTGGAAATAAAGCCAGGACTGGAAGCACTTTCCTGCCTGCCTCTATATATTCATATACTGATTGTCAGCTACACCATTAATTTTGAGTCTGATCTTAGCCCTTGTCACACACCTTTGAAGTCAGATGGAGACTGCACCCCTGGCATGCATGGTCACGATCAGATTAAAATATTAGAGCACAGAAGAAAATCATATTAAAACTTCTAATCTTATGATTAATACCCTTAAAATTAATAAAATTACACACAAGGGAGCAGAACAGATAGAGAGAAGACACATGGAGCTTATCTGGCACAAAAGAAAGAGGTGACTGGATATACAGAAAATATGGAATAAAAATTACAGTTCTTATATAGTGTAATTTTCTATCAGCAAATACTGTATAGAAATACTTAGCAAAATCTTCCATATCAAGCCATATCTTCCTCTTGTGGCTGATCTTAAAGGGTGACAATTTAAAACCTCTACTGCTTATAAATCCTGTTATCTGACTAGAAAGAGGTCTGAAGTGTTGATTTGACCCCTCTAAATGGTAACTGCGGGGGCCTCTGTTGCTGTCCCCCCATGACAGCCATTCTGAGTTTCTTTCAATTTACTTTTTAACAAACATAGCAAGTTACATACAAAATCTCTGTTAAAAGATCATTAAGTCCACAAAGTCAAGAACTGAAAAAAATGAAGAAATGCTAGAATTAACACTGAGTGTGCATTTTTAATTCCCTGTACCCTCCTGTGTGTATGCATTTTGATACAGTTTTTAATTACTTAATTGCATTTCGTGTAGGATGGACAGTGCTCGAGGGATGAATCAGGGCTGCATAATGAATGAGGCTGTCATCTGTGGGACTTCTGCCTCTAGTAGATACAAACATTGGAAGGTGGCACCTGAATATACATTCAGTCATTCACTAGAAGCACAGGTTTGGTAAGTAATTTAGCATGCAGCCAGGCTGAGTACTGTGCTGTTGGTCACCGTACCGACATGGAGAAGAGAGCAGTGGGAAATCTCTCATTGCAATCTTTCGTCTTTTTAAGAAAGATGTAACATGAAAATGAGATAAATGGACTAAGATGAAGGAGTGAGAAACAATGAGATGTAGACAGATGTTAAGCAATGAAGAGCAATAATCATAATCAGACTATTACAATACTTGTTTATATGCAGATAGTCATTATTTTTTGTGTGTGTCTAAGAAAAAAATATAATTGCCTAGAATTATTTTGTTCAAGTTTGCCATAAGCATTGGAAAGCTGGTGGGGGTTTTTCAGAGGTAGGGTTAGAATAAAACAAGATATTTTAAAAGCATATTCTAATTTCCGAAAACAAGTCTACACCTACATAGAAGAGAATAGCAATAACTCAGAGGGTAAATTCCAATTACTGTAACTTGTATTCTGAAATCAGAATCTTAACCTTTACAAAGGTTCAAATGAAACATTTACGAGTCAAATTAATATTGACGTTATGGGAGAACCTCAGAAAGTTCAGTATATAACAAAGTCTGTGAACTTCATTTTGCAAAACTGTCGGGAAGTCTGGAGGCAATAGGATTGTAATACTACCCTGTTCCAACAGTCAGCAACCAGCCAAGGTGCCATGCAGAAATTTCAACACACAGGAGGAAGCCAAAATAGAAAGAACTCATTTCAATTTCCCAGACCGACAACAGAAACAATAGTTTAAGTTGGAAATCGTTCATGCCATCTTATGATTAATAAGGAACTAGGACACCCCAGAATCTCCCAGACTAATCTGCAACTCTTACTCAACCCCAAATTACTCTAAGAGATATGACAATAGTGACATCAACTCCCTAAAGCGCCCATCTTTACTCAACTGTGATGGTGTGCACAGTACAGGATGGTAGAGATGGAAGTGGCAAGATGGATTTTACAGTCAGTGTAAAAAACGAAACAGAACAACTCCCCCAAACCCCATTATTGCAGAACTAGATGCCTTTCTAATTTCCAGCTTGCAATATAGCACAGGACAGAACAAGGAAAATTTGAGAAAAAGGTATTAGTTTTACACTAATATGACATTAGATAACTGAGATGTATATAGAATAAGAGGTTCTGAACTGTCTTATTCATCCCATGAACCACTTTCAGCAAATAATGAGCTGCTGATTCTTTTCCTCACAGCTTCCTCACACTACATGCCAATGCATCTCCAAATAGTTTAAAGCACTTTATTATAAGAATGAAAGTTCTGCAACTTACCACCCCCACCCCCCATTTTAAACCTTAAATTATCTGCTTTTTTAAAGGTTACAGTATTCTGAGACGGGAAAAATGCATCATCTAAGAATTGATCTTAGAGTTTTTCATAAAACCTATGATAGAAAGTTCTGAGGTAAATTACTCTGAGTAAAGTTTCTTAGGGTCAATCATCTGAAATGGGGCCAAGCCTATGAAATGCAAACTTCTGTCACAAAACTATTATTTGGTAGAGATTGTGAGAAGAGTGAGGATTATGTTGATTTTCTACAAAGGCAGAAAGGTTAATGGGGTATATTTTGTACAACGTATGAAGTACTGCACTCAGTTCAAAGTGGCACTAAAAAAAGTGTTTTGGATAAATGTTAACATTACTCTCATATTTAGAAAAAAACACACAATCATGGATCACCTTGATTAATCCCCTAATGATGTTTTTCTTTTCTCCTTGCATCAGTTATGCAATGTTATTTCTGAGTGCACTTATTATTGCGTAGTATTTATTCTTCACCTATATCTCCTTCAAGAGTCTCCTCTCTGATTAGTAATTAAGCATTTTATTCGCCTTATATATAGATGTTGTTTTGCTTTGGTTTTCTCCCCTCCCCAAGAAAAAGTTTTAACTTGAAGGAGAAATGAATGAACTTCATATAAAAAGTGCTGAGTTGAATCTATTGTAGCTTTGAAGGATTTGTTTTGTGGGCTCTTAATTAGTATAGAGTAGAACAGTTCTACTCCTTTAAAACACTTATAGAAAATCATGATGAAACAGAAGAAATGCAGTCAGTATGTCAAAGATGTTCATATTCCCTGTGGCAGACAAATGTGGAAAGCAGAAGACAGACGTGGGTAGTGACATAAAACACATCTCTACTGGTCACCAGGCCAGATCTGGAATGCCAAGACAATGAATTCCCATTCAGAAACCAGCTTACCTTTGAAGGACTTTGGTAAAGGTGACCTCATGAGTCCACGTCGTGTATCTGCATAATGGTACAAGTGTGATTTATCTATCCCAAATTAGAAATATGAACTCCTAATTTTTATTTCGCTCTTTTTGTGTAATATCTCCACTGTATTAAAAAAAAGTAGTATGTGTTATTAGTATAAAGAAAACAAAAAACAACTAGAAAAAATAAACTACTACAAAAACCAACCCAAACACAAAAGACCAACCCAAACCTAAACAAAAACCATCACCAACAACAAATAAAACCCACACAACACCCAACCAAACAAACAAAAACAACGACCAAAGGAAAAAAACAAATCAGAGTCCCACTTTGCTTTTTGGTTTAGTGGAAATTGAAGGACTTCTACAGAATTATTTTTTCAGTTTGGAATGCAGGAGAAACAAGAACTTATTATACCATGTTATTTGAAAAAATATTCTGAAAAATTGGTGTTTTGCTTCAGTTTCTGAACTCTCTAACAGATGCAAAGGACTTATGAAACAAGAAGCTATCTTAGAACACACACAAAAAAAACCCATTTCAAAATGAGAGGGTTAATTCAACTTATTTTTCCCTTCTCAAAACAAAACAAACCTCACTGATACTGAGATGAAGATTTCCTTCTTGTAGCATCTACATCTTTTCATAGAGAACTACAGATGTTTATATCTCTACTATGAGTATCCTGTTCTGAACATGTCTCAATTATCTTCTGAAGCTGCTGTCACATGAGGCTGAAATTTTGTTTCTTGAATTTACATCCATAAGCATTTCTCTATCAAGACTTGCTCCCAGAACTGAATAAGAAACCAGTAGAAAATCAATGACAAAATGAGGAAGAGACATGCATCTCCCCCTAGAGAATGTGGCTACCTTATCTGCTATACAGAGCAGACATACAACACACTGACATTGCCATTCCCATTTCAAAATCAATAGATACATACCTATATCATCAAGGACATGTGCTGGAACCTCTTCCCTCCTCACATTAGCCCTCATCAAGCTGCTTATGGCTGCAAAGATGCCAATCAGTTTCTGAAAGGGAAATTCACTGCACACCCATAAATAGCTTCACAGGCCAAGTCTGCCAATCAATACAGACATCTTGCCGTGCATTTCACTTGACTCTGTCAATTTATGCTGATACATGGGTGAATCTCAGTGACCAAGCCTGTGAAAAGAAATAAGGTGGACTTGTTAAAACCGTTCTTTTTAAAAGCTCTTTCACTTTAGCAAATGACATTTTTAATAACCCAGTAACAAATGGATGTTTTAATCAACTGAAAGTCATCTATCTCCTTAGGATCAGTTTGAAGTTTATTACAAGTACTGCTTATTAAAGTCTGGGTGCCATCTTCAGAGTCAAAAAGTTTTCAACAGTCCTATTTCTTCTTTAAAAATAGGAGCATACAAAAGTAAAAACCTACATGTTGCACCCCTTAAGCCATAGTTAAATTATTAACTATGTAACTGAGAAATTGAGGCTTGGCAAAAGAGACCTGAGCACTGAGCACATCTAAATAACTGGAAAGGCTTATTTTGCAAAGATTTTACAAAGCAGCAAACCAGATGACAAATCTATTTTGTCACTGAAGGGCTTGCTGGCACTTATGCAAAGTGAGTAGAAAGTATTTCCAAAGCACAGCATAGCAGACACTCGTTTGTAGAAGACTACTGCTTAGTGATCACTTCATGGGGTTTAATATGGGAAAATTAGGTTCAGAGAGTTTGTGTGTATTCTCTTTTTGTTGATCCAGATTTGTACCATCCTGTTTGTAAGACAATCACTAGCTGTTCGTGCCACAGGCTATGAACAGTGCATAAGATTGAGGTTTTTAAAACAAAAGATCCTGGGTTTGTATTAATTCTCTTTTTGAAGACTGGAGAAGCAATAAAGTATAGAAAATGTGAATACATAAGAAAAAAAAAGTTTATACAGAATGTTTTTCAAACTCATCTGCCATCTGTCAGCTGACAATGATTAATTGTGTTCAGGCTGTGATTAGGAATAATCAGTGTTTTCAAAACAACAGATAATAATAAAAAAAGCTCTGCAATAGCATAGGTGTACTGAAGGCTATGCTCTTCAATTTTTCTTCTCGGGAACACTAAGAAAGCAGATTTCACCTACGGGCTCTCTTTCCTAGGAAATTTGTCTTTCCCCTTGTCTTCTAGAGGCAGACAATGTATTTTTTCAATTGACTAAGGAACCAGCAGGATTCTATTGTTTGTCATAGAGCTCGTCTGCTGAGAGAAAGAAGCTCAAGTGAAACTATTTTTCTTTTTTAGTGATTCAAAAGAACGTGTTACAAGACCATCTGTTAGCTGCATTGACTATCCAGTCAGCATCTATTTTCAAAACTACTTGTTTGGCAATAGATACCACAAATACTCTCCTTGTTAATGTTGCCCATCAAAAACCAAGATGAAGGCAGCAGATAGTTCTGCTAAAAAACATTACTGGCCAAAAAAACCCACGGCTCTGAACATTCATGATGAACTAGATACACAGCATTCAACAGACATCATCCATAATCTCACCAACGTAAACAGGGGCTTTAGGTAGTGAGGGACTCTCAGGCAATGTGTTCTAAGCTGTGATGTGTGTTGCTTTTCTGGTGGCAACTAAGGAGACTACAGTTTGCATTCAGACTGTAGAAAGTAATTGAAAAAAAAGGAAGAGTTTCACCTAAAATGACAGGTGATATAGTAGCAATTTCTAATATAGCTTCTGGAGGGGAGAAAAAACAAATGTTTTTTCTTCTGAGTGAGGGCACTAACTACAGAAATTGATTCTTCCACCTTAGTTGTAAGTTGTGGGACATTTTGAATAAAAGGTTAACTAGCTGCTGCATTTTCATTAGATCATCCTGAAGAATGTGTTAAACCCAGTCTCCCATTCTAATAGTCAAAACAACTCTAAAATCCAGTGATAGATAATGTCTTTTACTGATTATATATGATGATAACAGCCAGAATATAATACAGGGACATATACTCCATATCCTACATATTTCATTAATGGTGTAGCTTTTAGCATTTTAGCAAACAAAGGAGTAATATTGCCATTTGAACTGCAGATGTATTCACCTTCAGTTAAGTCACAAATAAAATATTTTTTCTGTCTGCTTTATTCCACCTCATCTATTTTCTTGATTTTAAACAACATATTTTGCATTGCTTACTAGGGCATATTTCTAGGTATTTTCTTCATAAATTCACTATTTTATGGCACAAGCAGCACAGTGCTATACATACAATGTTGATGATTTCTGTTTCTTACCTGAACTGTTTCCTGGGGAGGATACAATACAGAACAAACAAAACAACAGCAAGCAAAAATATACTTTAGGACCTTTAGGGCCAAAAGGAAGTTCTGTGAGGATTTCTTTAGCCAAATACATTTCAGAGGGCATGTTTTTTTCTGCCTCCCCACCACACTTGAAAGGATTATCCTCTTTGCCTGTTTTATTAATCTCTTCATCAGTGTTCCTGCCCTATAGCCCTGAACAGTTCCAGTGCTAGAGCAGCAGACCACATTCTGATAGTTAATAAAGAGGATTTAACTCTGTCTCCATGAGTCAGAACACACTTCAACTACCCATTATGGTCCGTAGCCTCATGAGATCACATTCAACAACAGAATTAGAATAACAGTAGCAAGGGGGAAAGAAATATTAAAGTTAATCAATGTTCAATTTTTGAGATATGGATTGAATCCTGCAAATAATTCCCATAGTATCACCAAAAGTGATGGGCAACATCGGCTACATCTAAATTGGGTGATCCAAAAACATTATCCCCTGATGAGCTTCCTTTGCAGCTCTACACTTATTATAGCTCCCAGGGTGTGGTGCTGATCAGATTAGAATAGCTCTGCTGTATGCTGTTCAGTATGACATATGTTTTGGGCTTTATTCTGCCTTCCACACATTCTTGAATTTTCTCTATATTCAGTTATTCTACCAGCTAGAGAAAGTCTTCAGGATTAATAGGTTCTGTTACTCTAGAGAGCTTTCCTAATCTTTAAACACTTTGCCCAAGGAAGTCTTGAAGGGTGATGGGGTATAGCAAACACCATTTATGCCCTGAATCACATACAATGTGACCACCTATTGCAACACAAAAAAAAATAGCAGTAAAGTGAAAATTTCTCATGTCCACCTACTTTGTCAAGAACTCTGTTTCAGTCTTTGCAGATTGAATTTAATTTGGTTAAAAATATGCATGGTTGTTGTTCAACTGTTAGTCTAAATTGGCACCACAGGCTCTGGGGAGTACAAAGAAGGTTTTCAAAAAGGTTAAGCTATCGCATTTAACAATAGCTGATTTATAACAACTCCCAGTTGAAACATACTGCATTTCTGTAATCTATACTCTGTGGTACAGGATATAATGACCTTAGTTTACAGCATCCTACCGTGCCTGCAGGAAACTGGAAATGGAAATACAGTTCCTTGTTACTATTAGCTAAATACCTAAATGCTTAAACAACAGCTCCTTACCTCCTTACAAGATACTCCCAACTGTAAAGTGCACACCTATCAGTCTCTAATTTTGGATTTCTTCCTTACCAAATTGAATCTGGATTTTTGCAGATGGACATACATTGTATGTATGTTTTTATTACTTTAACATATACAGCGTCAATCAAGTTTGAGGAGTGATTTCTTCATACCAGTTATTCAAATGTATGTCAAGAGAATCAAATATTCTATCATGGCAGTACTTGTTCCAAAAGGAGGCAATCACAAGATGCCTTTCTTTTCTTCACTGAAATGTATTATGAATACACACTCTTGGGTTGTTAGCCATTAATGCATCAGCTAGAGTTGATGCTTTACAGTATATTTAGAATGCAATAACTTTAGTTACTCCCTTACTCATACATTTTCCTACAGATCACACATTTTGAACATCGAACAGTTTGATCCAGGTTTTCTCATCCTTTGAGCACTGCTCTTTTGTGATGTAGGTCTTGGCCTAAACCAGCAATAGCCAAAGAGGAGTGCAATGAAATAAGAAGAGAAGATAGTGGCCCCGAGGTCCAACTTACACCAGCAATATCCCAGTAATTGGTCAGAACATAAGGATTCAGCTATTTAAAACTTAGTACTTTCTGCTCTTGGTGTGACTTGTAAAGTACATACACAAATGCAAGAACACACATGTATGACATTTGGTTGCAAGCCCACCACTATGCCCATACCTGCAGAAGCATATAAACTTCAAGTAAGTATAACTTAAGAATAGCAGAAATATGTACTGAGGAAATTCTTTAGAAGTTCCTTTAGCTTAATTAAAAAAGCACAAATAGAAAAGAAAAACAGAGGAAAAACAGTGAAAGGAAACATGGAGATCAGCCACTGTGTCAGGACACAGTCGCAGGGTAGAGGTATCCTACCTTCCTTCACAAAGTTTGCCCTAAGAGAAAATACTGTAAATGGCACCTCCTTGACCTAAAAGAACATCAACTTTTCCTAGGCTCTACACATTGAAAAGACTGAAGTTGTGCAGAACAAACTTTGCTTTTTACAAATCTCTACACACAAGTCATTATGTATTTGTCAACCCAAAATAGCCTTTATTTGCCACATCTAGATACAGAGGCTAGATATTTGTGAGGTAGCTATCTCAACAAAGTGTTTTGTTGCTACATTTGCTGTCCTCTGAGAAACAGCTGTTTCAGCTTCTTTCACTGACACATGAGTGATAGGTCAAGGGGCACTAGTAGGTTTCTCACTCTAAAAGCCAGTAATGCACAGTCTGTGTCTTCAGTGGATGAGAGAGATGCTGCAGAAGACTGCTAATTGTCCCCTGCTCTTCCAGCACTGCAACTGTGAATGGAGAGAAAGAAATGGGCAAGGAGCTGGTCATCTGCAGTGAGCCTTTGACCTGGAATATTTAATCGGGAAGCGTGTGAAAGAGAGACAACTACAAATTGAGACAGATGGACTTTCATTCTATTGCACAAAATAAATACGTTCGAAGAGAGTACAAAGGAGAAGCAAGAATGAAATATAAACAGTTATTTGACTGGCTTTGAATTGTCATATCCAAAGAAATTGATAGGAAACAGCTTAGTAATAAAAGCAAAGAGCTAAAACAGAAGATCATGGGATTTGATCCCCACTGATACTATTGATCAATTCCAGACTTAGAAAAATCATTTTATTGTTGTATGTTCTGAAAGCCAATAACTAACAGGGCTAATGAATTTCTCCATTACATTCTGGAAAGCTTTATGAACCCGATATGGGTTTTAAAACAGTAATGAAAACACAATCTTGAAGAAAATTTCCCCAGGATACCGACACAAGCAAATTCTTTTCTGATTATTATCTGTTCTATTTTATCTTTCAGAAATATACACTGCTTTTTCTATACCATCTATCTGAGAAAAGGCATTAATGTGTTCAAAATTTCTAATAACTCTCTTCTGTTTTTACTTCCACCTTGCTGTTTCTACTGCATCTGAACTCCAGACAACTAGGTTAAATCTATCAGTAATGAAAAATATGCATTATATAATACTAGCTCTTGTCTGAGTACACCTGGTAAAGTTAAAATGCTTACCTACAGCTCTTCTGCACTACCTGACATTTTGAGTCTCTTCTGTGTGATCTTGCAGCTACAAGATTAATTCATCCTTTCACCTTGATTGGTTACTTTTGTTTTGCTCCAAACAAAATGCTTCACCAAATTTCTCTAAGCATTTTATGAGACACATCTCAACAATCCCCGTCCCATTAATGACAACAGAGCTAAACACATTGCTTCCTTGTTTAGCTTGCAAGGGCTTCAAAATGACCCACAAACATCATTTGGCCTACAGAGCTATAAACTACCACCCAGCATTACTACAATTTATGGTCCATCCCCTTCAAAATCCCTGTATAAAAATCATTCAGCCCCGGCAGTGAAACCATTTCAATTTAATAACATTTAGGAATTACAGAGTAAGCTTTTTCGTGAGCACACTCTGTGTGCGAGTAGAGGGAAAAGGGACAATTCAGCCTTGTTCAGCCTGTGCCACTCATCCCTCTGTTCCACACATTCTTCATCGGGTTGTTTTATTCAGACTTTTCACGTGCAGAGATTCTCTGCTAGCACAGATCCCAGCTGTCCTGTGCTCTGCTTTGCTACACGGCCTCTACTGTGCAAGTGGGAATGCAATGTTTCAATGACAGGCAGTTTTGAAATGGTTTTCTCCTTTGGCCATCCACTGGAAAAACCCAGTATTTTTACTGTTCTTTAAAGCAAGTTTTCAGTCCTTTTGTGGTAAGGAAACTGCTTTTTAGTTATTTAATAGTTTTAACACAGACTTTGGGTACAAGCACGACTGGCAACCACCTCATCGTTGCCTTCTTCACACGTGGATTTGTAATCTTTAGGCAACTGGGAAAATTGTAAACTAGTTTTCTAAAACTGTTGCTTTCCTCAATTCTTACTCATACAATTAGAACATTTTTCATTAATAAATCCTTAACTTGCCTACAAATGCAGTTCCTTGTAATTATGTATTTGTATTGCCCATGCAATTCTGAACTAATTAGACTACAACTAGATTAATCTCTTTCATACTTGCTAAACTCAATAATTGTTCTTGCAACAATCAATACGCATTTAATTAATAGGAAAATAATTGGCTTATTAAATTAAAGTTACTTTCCCATGTTTTGCTGAGTGTTTGCATTGAAATGCCATTTTTCATCTCCTGCAGTAAATTTAACTTTGGAGATAAGGAAGCTAACTCCCTAGGCCCTTTTCCAGGGTTTGAAATCAGCAGGACTCTTGCACAAGCATGAAATGAAGCAGGAGACCAGGATAGAAAACATTTCATCATACTTCTCAGCTGTAAAACAGTCCTTGCCCCCACCTTCCCTAGCAGTTCTGAAATCACTGTTACACTGAAGTCTAATTTGCAAGAAGCCTTGGTTTTCAAAAGACCTCACTTTCTGCAGACTTGTGAAACATGCAAAGATAATTTCTATGACTGCTCTATCAAAAGGAGTTGAGCTACCAAGAAAAGCTACAAATTTTGTAACGGGGAGGGAAGATTTCCCTTGTAGATCACAGCATACACAACACCAGAGGGCTCAGTCATGAGGCAAAAATCTACAGGAATTTAGATTTCACCAGATTGCTTGTGGAATTATTCTCAATACAGAGGTCATCAAATATAACGATAGTATGAATTATATTTTTTGTGATGGAAAACAGCAAACTCAGACTACATTACAGACCTGCTTGGATTCCACAAATATTAACCATATGAATTTTACTACTGAAATCACATACACAACAAAAGCAGTAGGTGGGCTCCAGTAGGTGGATGGTTGTAGGGACACGTACACGTCCCAAGCGTAAAAGCAACCTGAGGTAATGCTGCAATATCATTAAAAGAACCAAATTTCACCTTGGAAGGTTGGAAATGTGGTCATATATACTCACTTTTATCCACAAGAGAAGCAGCTGGGAACAGGAATTGGGCAACAGTGCAGTTCATGAGCCTTCCTGGGATTGGTTTCTGGGGCTTGTAGGTACATCCTTACATGGACTACAGTTTCTGGCAGAAGTGAGGTCACCATCATTACTAAATAGTGAAAATGCAGAAAAATGTTACAAGTGAAAGGATGTCTATAATTCACTAAAGCCCACTCATTACTATTACCCTCCTTTTTGCCAGTATTTGCACAGATGTTGAAATCAATACTGCTTTTTCCTAGTACCAGTTTTGCAATTTCAAGTATCACAGCAATATTTCTCAAACTGATGCCATTCTGATGTTGGACTTTATATGAAGTCTAGACATGTCAACAAGTAAATAATAGATAATTCCATTTTAAATGCATTTGGCATTATGAATCAATGACATGAAGTTACCATGTAAGCTTGGCACCATCCTCCACTGCCTATTTTTAGAAAGGAGACAGGCTGAGACTTCCTCAGCCACCAAATCTCACTGTTCATCTTTTACTCTACTGTCACGCTACCAAGGTCTCTAATATTTTTTCCTTTCTCAGATATATTCAGTCTCTTACATGCTGTCCCTGAATCTTCAATAATTAATTCATTTGGAGTTACTACATAGTATAAGGATTCAAACTCATTTATTGCCTACAGCATAAGAGCAAGAGATGTATACATTGAAAGGGTGTGCTAATTTTAAAATATATACAAGAGATTATTTAATTATTTCTATCCACTTATAACAACTCATTAAAAGAACAAATTATAGTGGAAACATACTTTAAAGTTTTTCTCAAGGCAATATAAATAACTTTTTTACCTTTAACTCACTGGTTTTCAGCACAGGATCAGCAGTCCATAAGTAGGAGCACTTGTTGTTCCAACATAAATTATTTCTCCACATCTCTTTTCTAAGATAGTCTTTATGACTTTTTGTTCTAGTTTATGACAAAGTGATAAACAAATACTTACCATTCCAGGAATAATCAGCCAATTGTATGAATACAGGCATTTTGAAAACTATTATTTCAAGTTTCCCTAAATTTCAGTGAACATGAAGCTGGAGTAGGCTTATGGGGAGTCAGGTTGAGTGATACAGGTACTTTAAGAGCTGGTGAAATATCTTGAATTAGAACCAGTTTTCTCTCAGTAGCAGAAGCTGGTGTAAAAAGCCAATCCTCTGATCAGACTTTGTACTAGCACATTCCATAGAGAATAGTATTTTGAAATACAAATTAAACAGGCTGCATTATTGTCTTGTTCATTATTTATATAAAAATAAAACTAGTCCTTGGTATATATTATTTGTTCCTCTAAGTATTGAAATGGTACCATTTTTAACAGGCAAGAGATGCACTCACAGTTCTATGAGATGTGGTAACTTGGATCAAGTGACTGTTAAGAGGCACACACACCACTGCATCAGGCCACGTGATGGGAAAACACACATTTTGGAGGTGTGACATTAAAATACTCTCACAGTGTAGGACCAAAGTGTCCCTTGGGTCTTACGACAGAAAGATCAGAAAAGTTTGTGACGAGGAAGAGTTTTGTTAAATAAAGGACCCTGGTACTAGGTACACATTTCCCAGCTGCCATGAAACACTCCTGCTCCTCCCCACCTCTGGGATACGATGCATCTAACAGAGTTGGAACAGCTTCCCAACTGGAAGGTGAGAGGATGTGAGCAGGACAGAACAGCCTTTGATCTGCAGGCATTTTAAACCATTCGGGTAGACAATAATTTTGCATACATATATAAATACACATATATTTAACACTATTCTTATTCTTTAATATCTCTGTTTCTGCAGTTCTTGCTGAAATATTCCTATACAATTTCTAAATGGCCTAAAATAAGAAAAAAAAAGTATCAACATACCTTCAGAAGCTGCTGGACAACCATACATTCAAATGGGAGAGGAATTTTGGTTTTACACTCTCTGCCACAGGTCGGTCAGTTTGCATAATGCAGAGAGATGTAGCTGTCCAGGCATCAGCTAAAATGAATCTGATAGTTAATATTGGTCCATCAAGGTCAAGGCAAATAAGCCAAGCAGGATGAGTCAAAGCAAAATTCGCAGAAAGCAGTTTGTGCAAATCAAGAGAAAATTAAATGCCCCATATGTTATATCTTTGAACAACACTGCAGGTGGTAATTGCCACGAGGTGCTAAAAACACTTTGTTTTATCTGATCATCTCATTTGCAATAGCTGGAATTCTTAACTTTTTTGACTTTTTAGAATTAAGAGCATTTTTTAATGAAGAGAGGATGCAGCTTTAAAGGCCTCATCGTTCCTCTGTTTTTATTCTTCATTTTTATTTTCTCAGATAGACATATTTTACCTGAGATTTACCTAAAGCTTATTTAAAATGCCTCCATTTATCATTTGCTCATGATCGACGAATGGGTTAATTAAGTGCCCTCTATTATCATCAGCCCACAAGTAATGCTATTCAGTGTAGTAATGTGATTAAATATTAATAATTATACACAATGTATTTCCCAGACAGATAAAGTAAATGTTATGCATAAATGTAAACCTCTTTAAACACACTGATTAACTAGTGGCTATTCTTTGAATTAAACTTGCATCAATTTTTTTTTTTCTTATTCTTGGTTTTGCTTTTACACATACTAAAGATTTCTTTCTTCCATATTTCTTAAGCTGCTTATAATCAGTTCTATTCAACAGTAACAATGATATTGACCTACTCCAAAGAAAAACTCTCTTCAGCCCAAGTTGTTACAGATTATGATCAGTTGTGTAATATTAGAGAGCTCACATTTAAGGAAATGTCCTCAATGACTGCAGCTATAACTTCAATAGCTCATTATATTCTGTAGAGTTGTGCAAGAGCTTAGTCATTATCAGAAAGGAAATAGAAACATATCCCCTGAAGTATCTGTCTTCTAATAAAAACAGTGACAACATCATCTTGCTTCAGAATTTATCACTTTCCTTGGACTTGTGATAAAGCACGGTAAAATGAATTCAGTTCCTTTGTAATAGAATGTTTTACTAATAAAGCAAATCTTTAGATGCTCAGCTTTAAATATTAGTGTTGTCATCTGTGTACTGCATTCTTCCAGATGAGGTGAAGTTTAGAGATGCTTGTATTTGAAGAAACTCAAGTAGACATATTTTGACAAGAGCTGATACTTAGATTTATGGATTCCAATCTGTAATAACTATAAATTATTTTTGTAAGCAGTGAACATATTCCTATTTTGAAGGCAGATAAAGCAGAAACATCATGTTCAAGGCCAGACCATTTAATTAGCATCAACGTCTCCACGCCTCACAGCTCAGAAAGGACAGATACAATCACTTGCTACAATCAACAAAACAGCATTACTTACCTTAGGACATCATTAAATGCTGTCCCTCTTAACAATTCAGTATGCTGGAAGAGGTAAATGGTTTAGATTCTTTTCCAGTGTATAGTTCCTATTAACTTCAGTATTGATTTTACACCAACTCAGGATATGACCAAATGCTTTTAAAATAATGCATTACAGTTCAACTGTCAAAATGTGTTCTTTTAAACAAAACATTTCATTTTGAACAGATGGACAAAGCTTTCTCTTCCTTTTTGTGGAACAAAAGGAAAACTTCAATTAAAATGTTCAGAACTGCAGGCACCAAGAAGTAAAAGGAAGCTTAAAGCTGTTTAGTCTAGTTTTATCTCAAAAAGCATTCATTCTCCAGCTCCTCAGTTCTCACTGGTATTCCAGAAACAAATTGTCTCACCTTGGTTTCAATGGAATGGCACCTTTCTAATTCAAACAGGCACAGTGATTATTTCCTCCTACCATCTAAGGGTTTTAAAATGAATAGCCCAATTATCCAGAATTATAGGGCAACTTGGGCTGTGGGCTTTCATTCAGCATGAAAACAAACCAAAAGCACACAGAAAAAAAAAAAAAAGGCAGTGAGGGGGCACAGGCATCAATCTGCAGTCATGCACAGCTGAATACAAAGCAGGGATTAGGAGAAACAAATGATGTAGGACTTGGGTATCTTTTCATGCAGTTATTTGGAATCCTTTGAACCTCTACAGGTAGCTATGTACTTTTTTAAATGCAGTTTATGTCAATATTTCCCATGACTGTAGGTTTCTACAAGTTCTTGCCTGATAGGGGCACAGCAAATTACTTAGCTAATAGAGGGACTACTAATTTAAGAACTAGGATAAATATTTCCTAGAATGACCCCAAAACTGGCACTTCCTGCGAAGAAGATTTACTCACTGATGCTTTCATCCTCAGAACACGCAGCAGCAAATCCACAGTGTTCCACCAGATCCAAAACATGAACCCAAGAGGTGGTAGGTAAGGGATGGCAGCTTCTATATGCATGAACTAACTCTGGCTACCACTGCAAAACATTCAATAACATCTCAGCAGGGCTTATTATCCTTTAGCTCAGTGCTACACTAATACAGTCACTCAGAATTATTTTAGTTCAGAAGCCAGCTCACATCAGCCTGCAGTGCATAGAATAAACATAGTCTTTGTTCCCCAAAGTCTAATTAAGTCTCCCAAGCAATTACAGAAGAACATGGTAGCTGAAATGAGAATGGTATTTTTAAGCAGTATCTTTATTTGTCTCTACAGCCTTTAAACATAAAGGTGTTTTCAAAGGGTGATTCCTGGCTTCCATCCCCAGGCTGTCTTTAAAAACAAAACTGGAGAGAGGACTATGGTGAGATAGGCTGTGTGGATATTAGAGTGGTTTTAAGGTGTTGACAGGATTTTTACAGAAAAACAGTTAAAGTAAGTCCCTCTTTACAGCCTGCTAACAGGTGGGATTCATCAGGAAAAGATTTTTGATTCATTGGCAATTTAACAAATTGCAATTTCAAGTCTATTAATTAAAACATTAGAGAAAATAAAATAGCTCTCATGGGAATAACCACATTTCATTATTTATATAAAACCAGCACTTTACAAATATTGGATTGCAGTGATACATCCCCATATGTCAAGGTTTTTGTTCATCCAAATAGTCAGTAATTATTACTAGAATTAGTTGTGATCTATTTTGATCCTAAGAAGAAACAAGGTAATTAATGCCAAAAAAATCCCCAAATTAATTCCAATGGGACTGATTTACCATAGTGGCTGTAATTTTCAGCCTTAGATCACAGTATCAGCTGCAAAAAGGGAAATTTATCCACTTGAAGGATGGTTTAGTTTCCCAGGCACTTTCCTCCTCTGTTTCCCAAACATTCAGAGCCAACAATGAAGCAACACTTCTAGTGACCACCAGTCAGTTTCTGCAAGTTCCTTTTGCCAAACAGCACTGATTGGGATTTGCTACCACAAAAGCACATCCTGGGATTCATCCTGGGAATAAAATAAGGAAAATAAAACACATACTACGTATAAAACAAGAACATACAAAATAACATTTCTCATTTTCAGATTTACACTTCAGCTGTTTTGTAGCTAAGCTCCAGGGATACAATAATTGATCCCTTCAGAACTATTTCTGAAATGACACTTCAGTATTAGATGTATTTAATTTTTTAGGTATATAGCAATTAATTGTCTGATTCTGTAAGAGTTTACTATCTAAATCTGAAAAATCAGATTTCTGGTAGCTGGAGAAACGAGAATTTCACTGCCTCATACTTGGCTTTCCCTTCTATCTTCACATTACTAGAAAAGAAAGAAAAAAAAAAGCCTTTTCTATTTTACAGTAGCATTAATAATTGACTCTTTGGCACATGACAATAGAAAAGGGGTTTGTTGGTTTTGATTTTTTGTTTTTCTTTCCTTGTTTCCATTTTCATCCTCTGCAACTAACGCACATGCTTTTACCTACATCCAGACTTTTTCCCAACTCTTAGGAAACTCAGGGAACATTTCCAAATTTGGCTCAGCTTCCTTAATTAAACTTGTCAAACCTAGATGAGCATCCCTATGGGAAACAGAAATGGCTTTATGCAGGGTTAACATTCTTTTAACCTCCTTCAGAGACAGTCATGTTGCAGATACTGAGCTCCACAATTTCAACGAGGTCTCACTAGCGTTGATGGATTACTCCAGCAAAATCCCTTCTAGTTAAAAGCATTTGAAAGACACCCAAGGGGAGAAATAGCATTAAAACAGAGATTTATTTATTTATTACCAGGCAGGGACTCCCTCGGAAAGAAGTAAATCAAAGATATCTCACACAGTGTTAGGAAAGGGGAAAAGAAAATGGAATGACAAATTTTTCAGGGCCCTTGATTCAAAAAAACCCACTATTTTGAACCAGAAACACACAGTAGATAATTTACAGATTATCATCGCTTCAGGATGCTTGCAGAATAATGAAAAAGGGCACAAAGTGTATTTCTAAGAGTGACTGTTCTAAACCTCATATTTTGACTCTGTGCAAGACAATGCCTAAGTACTCTTGCCTAACAGACAATTACCTACATGTGGGACAAAGATCATACTCTAATGCAAATCAGTACTACTGTGGAATGAAGTTAAACCAAAAGTTACATCAAAATAAGTCCCTCGACTGTTAAACAGCAAAATATAGGACAATTTGTGGGTTTCAACTAGGCTACATAGTCTTCTTCAGGAAGACTCTGTTATGCTAGCTAAGCTCCCTGTGAAGTCACTGAAGTCCTTCCACTGATTTCAGTAGAAGATTAAATGGATCCATCTATAATAGCTTTGACCTTTTATAAGGTTGGGAGCCAGTATTACACTATCCATAGCCAAAGAATATCTATAAATCACTTTTTTCTAATGCAATCATCTCCTAGAAGGTAACGTTCCTGAATGAAAATGTAAATATGAAATCCTTCTTCTCAAAAATCAAAGCCATAGGTCTCTCATAGCATACAGGGACTGTGAAGACAGCATCCTGAACGTACATAAGTGTCTGCAGCCAGTCTCATACAACTGACTAACATCAAATCCATCTGTCTTTGGTTTCTCAAGCAGGTCAGAGGATGACTAAGGAACTACTCGGCCTGGTTTCTATACCAGATCAGTTTATCAGCTCTGTCACAGCCTCTAAACATAGTAATTATTTCAAAACAGCAGCATTTTTTTCCAGCATGCGACCTCAGTTTTCTGTTGCTGTGTACATACATTACAAAAAGAGATAATTTTTAAAAAAATTAAAAATTTAATAAAAAAAAGGTTTCTCCCCAAGTACAAAAGGACTGTTTTTTAAAGAAGGCAATGCACGTTCAGTAGCAATCAGCTCAGAACACTTCTCAAAAGTTTTGTAAACAGCTTCAGTTACAGAAGCCGATTTAAGTGAAAAGAGAAATAAACTACGAAATTGTTAAAATTAAACCTATTAAACCCAAACTCATGAACTTCTAGCAATGCTGAGATCAACATCAGAGACTGTACTTTAACTGTACTGTACACCTGTTACATGTACTTCACTGTGCACAGTAAATAAATGCCACTGTTTGTTGTATTCCCATAAAGACTACAACTGAGCCCTGGGTACCACTGGGAAACACACAGCCATTGCTTCTTCCCTGAGGGCAACCAAGCATCTGCTCCCATGTGCCACAGATGCAAAGAAATAAAAAGGGACAAGGAGAAAAGGCAGAGGAAAGACAGGAAAGGTATCTAAAGACAAAGCAGGGGACAAAAGCCTTATGAGAAGAGGAAGGGACAATCAGTCTTCACAAGGTTTGAAAATGAAGTCCAAGAAGGTTCCAAAAAGCCAGCATGGAATAAATTGATATCAAGAAAGGTTTGAAATTATAAGAATAAACATGAAACTTTGGGCCCACCAGGCAGATGAACATTGATATAATGAGGTTTGCTTATAACCATTTTCAACATGCTTTTTCCAGAGCTGCAGTTTCTCTGCATTAAAGTTTATCTTATGCTTTGGTCTGCATCTTTCTGGAATTTCTTTTAACTACACTTGCTTTAGTAAAAAGTAAAAGTAGAACTATCTTGCTTCTCTTCAAATGTGGTCCCAGGAAAGCATACTAGGAAACAATCTGTTATTCAATTTACACTGCTCATGCCTTATTGTCAGTGCTCTCTGCACCCACTGTGAATATTAAGACTCTTTCCTCTAAAGAGCACATTCATTTTTACCCCATTTTCAAGGCAAGACAAAAAGTCCTGCAGCCAGAAGCAGTTTCACAGATCTGTACAAACTGCCTTGCTAGTTAGGCTGATAAGTTTTTATGCTGAATGAAGTTTTCAAATCATAAAAATACTTCCATGTAAAATTTTAAGTGCCTTTGATGCACAGTGGCCAAAGTAGTTGCAGTGAGTTAAAAAGAATCACAAAGTGCTTATCACAGTCCCTTTACAGGATGTTATTAATGCCAGTTTCCCATAAACTTCAGAGGCTTGAAGATGTCACAACAATCTCATCACGTTGACAGAAAAATTCTGTTGAGACAGTGTATTGGAGTGGCATGATGAAGTGAAACAATGACTGTGACAGTCTAGAAAACTGCTCCTATATGACATTACTGCAACAGATCTACTGGAAGACACTTTTATGTGAACTATTCACTTAAACATCAAACCTAGTTTGGATTGATATAGAAGTGTGTGAACCTACAAAACCAAAACTTTACAGTTGTTTTCTATAATGACCATGAACACCTTAAGTACTCTTTTATATATGAAGACAGATGCCCATTTTGTGATGAAAATAAATATTATTGTTGTTCAGTCTAACTAGAAAATTTTTCATCATCATTAGTTCATATGAACTAATGATATTCATCAGTTTGTACAGTACCCTTGTGTTCCGTTTCAAAACCTAGAGAAAAACAAATAAACATTCATATTACAATGAAGTGTTTTAATATTTTTTTAAATCCTCAAAGTATGTGTTTATGCTTAAAATATGTAAGCCTATTTACTGAGATAATTGCCACCAACACTGGTAGTTACAACAGAAGACAATTCTGCTTTGTAGGCAGCACATTTTGATCCAAATTTCTATATTTGCAATAAGATTTTCATATTCCCAATATTGTCATGCTTCACCACTACACGTCCACCCTTGCCAGAGAAATTAAAGATAAGCTAGTCCTTTCTTAGAGTTCAGCTTTTTCACAAACCTCTCTTTCC
Organism: Actenoides hombroni; assembly: GCA_024336885.1. NCBI lineage: Eukaryota > Metazoa > Chordata > Aves > Coraciiformes > Alcedinidae > Actenoides > Actenoides hombroni. The sequence continues at coordinate 6,380,262 of WUAM01000107.1, read as the reverse complement.
ATATTGCTTTCCAGCTTGTTTTCTTCTGCTTTGTGTTAGTTTTACTGTATCAAAATATTTGCATAAAATGCAATGAAACACTAATTCATGAGGCAAAAAAATTACAAATGGCTGAAAGAAAAGGTACACCAGCCTTTAACCAACAAAAAAACCATCACACTTTGTAAACAGATCCTTCAGAAGCAATATATATTTTATATATATTATATATATTTTTTTATAAATGTAAACAAAATGCTTACCTAGAAAACATCAAGTAGTCCAGAAAACTAGGTGTAGAGGGATGTCCTGGTGTTGTCACTTTCTTCAGTCAAATGAAGCCCTCCTTGAAGATAGTCTGATTTTCAGATATAGTAGAATTATACTGGCTGCAAGTAAAGGATCCACAGGAAAAAAACCTGCAAGGAAGGCAACTCCAACATTAGGTATAATTTTTGAAAAAATATTTTCCACACTCTCTTAATGAAAAACTAGGCAATAGTGCTCCCACAATGGTTCTAGAAACAGTTGTCAGTTATAAGAAAAAAATTATGAATCATAGAATGATAGAATAGTTTCAGCTGGAAGAGACCTTCAGGATCATCAAGTCCAACCTTACTCCCTAGCCATATCAAAAACCACTAAACCATGTCCCTAAGCACATCATCTACCTGGTTCCTTAAACGCTTCCAGGGATGGTGACTCCATCACCTCCCCGGGCAACCCATTCCAATGCCTGACAACCCTTTCTGGAAAGAAATGCTTCCTAATATCCAGCCTGAACCTCCCCTGGTTCAACATCAGGCCATTTCCTCTCGTTCTATCGCCTGTCACCAGGGAGAACAGACCAACTCCCGCCTTGCTACAACTTCCCTTCAGGTAGTTGTAGAAGGCCATAAAAGTCTTCCCTCAGCCTTTTTTTCTCAAGGCTAAACAGCCCCAGATCCCTCAGCCTTTCCTCATAAGACACATGCTCCCAAACCTTGACTAGCTTTGTAGCCTGCCTCTGTACCCTCTCTAGCACCTCAATGTCCTTCTTGTAGAGTGAGGCCCAAAACTGGACACAGGATTTGAGGTGCGGCCTCACCGAGGCCTAGTAAATGAACTCCCAAAACAAATTACTGGCAGTTCCCAGAAGAATTAATAGCTAAATTTTGCAGTTAGGGCATTCCCTTTCATCTTGTAAATCTTCAGCAGTGCCCAAGACAGAAGGATTATTTGAAATGTCAAGTATAAGCAGCTTTGTCTGTATTTACATTCACACCAAATTCACCTGCAAAGAGCACAGGAAACCGCAAACCGGAAGTGAACAGAAAGATAACAGTACTACAGAATCACGGAATTCTGATCACTTTCCATCTACTAATCATTTTCAACAGAACTATAGCTCTTAGATTCACAGAACAAGCACATTTATTGGTGATTGTTCTGCATCTTATTCTGTCTTGAATCATGAAAGAAGTTGTTTAACTTGGCTTATTGGTTGAATATGTTTACGTCCCTTGTGGGTACTTGGCAAGATAGCGTGCAGGATTTTCAGTTTCTAAAAAATATCTTCATTTTTCAGCTAAGAAATGAATACCTGGATGTCCCTAGTAATCATGGAATGTCCTCTGTTGTTGTTCTTTGCTTTGAGGGCTGATTTGGGTTTTTTTAGTATGGTTTCCTTTAGCAATTCAGCCTCACCCTTTCATAGCCAGAAAGCAAAAGTTCTAAAAACAGTTGTTTATATACCTTAGCATGAAATTGCTTAGGTTTTTTGTAAGGTTTCAAGTAAGATTTACTTGATTTTTCTGTAAAGTTCATCTTCCAATTCTCCTTGCAAAACACCAAAGAATTTTGAAAGCAATAATGCACAAAACTGAGGTTAAGTTTTCATCCTGAAAATCAGGGTTCAGTTATAAATTTCTGTGAGGTGGTGGTTTTACTTCATTTGTCAACCTAACGTGAGTCAACTCACTCATATTGGGGGAATTTCATCCTATTATATCTGGATGTGTACATGTGACTAGCAGAAAGATATTCTTTTTTGAAGTTCAGTAAATTGAAGTGATGCTCCTTATAAAAAGAAGGGGAGGTAAAATGAGGATATATAAAAAAAGGTTACTTGAGCTGTTGTCATCTTGTACTCTCAAATATCATTTTCATTAGAGGCATAATTATTACTAGGGTTTTGTTTACAAAGTTGGCTTCTGTCTCAGAGTTTAAAATCTGATTAGCAGCAATAAGAAATCTAAAGATAAATTTTTAAAATATATATATATTAACTACTATACTTCTGCTTTCTATAGAAACATATTTCTGCAGTAATGAGAACGTGGAGGGGAAACAATGGGAATTAACTTGTACCCAAATCAAGATTATTATTACTAGCCAAAGCTTACCTTAAGAGGAATCTCAATATTGCTTTCCAATTCCTAGTGTTTAACCCTGTAAACCACAGGAATTAACAGTTGCACTGAAAACTGAAGGGGACAAAGCCTTTGGAATGTTAGCATTTTATAGAAACAATGACCCAAGACCAGAACATTTTCTGGGCATTAGTGCCAGACAGCCACATCTAATTAAAGCAAGCCCCAGTCCAATTAACTATGATTTATAGAATTTAATGTATCTATTTTGCATGTTTGTATTTTAGATACTACAATATTTCAGCAATGTTTTTCAGTTTCTCCTGCATAAGAATTCTTCTGACATCAGCAGAAACAAGTCTCAATAGCCCAATGCTCATGTGCCTTTTTACATTGCAATTTAAAGGAACAGAACTTAAAGCCCAGTGGAGTGAAATTAATATAATTTAATACAACAGAAAGCTATTCCTCTTTTTAAAAACTATTTTTTGTGTGTATTTAGATTTGCTTTGGGGATTAGAGTAGGCAGACCATTAATAGATACATGGTCACAGAGTATTAAAAACAGTGTGGATTTTTCTAAGAAATAATTCACTGTTTTCCAGCCTGCAAGCAAAAATATTAATGAATTTCCCATTTGAAATGTTAGCACGTTTGTTTACACTTCTCAGAAATATAGAGCTATTTCACCTTTACGTAAGATCAAGGCTAAAATTTCAGGGTGGTTTGTTGCTTTTTTTTCCATTTTATAATTTTAGCTTTTAGGAAGTGTAGAATTTTCACAATTAGGCATCTTTAGCAAAGACAGATGGATGCTAAAAAAGGTTAATAACGTATAAGAACTTATCAAGATAGTGGAATACTACAGCAGTAAAGAATTTCCCTATGGATAGCTCTGACAACCTGTTAAATTTGTATCATTTATTTTAATTACAAGATTTAGGGAAAAAGAAAAACAAAAATATAAGGTAAACAGTCATGGTTTTGTGTCTTCATATATTCCTGAGCCGGACAGATAAGTATTTTTCTTGAATAAAGCAGGAAGTTTGAGGCTTTTCTTGTTCTAATCAGAAAACATGAGCTGTTAATACACAAATTTCTCATGGGAGAGCTCCACTGGTTAGAATTTTTATTGCTAAAATTTTGTGAGGTTCAGGGAAGAAATTTTTTTGGTAAAATTCTTAGCAATAGTACAAAGTCTGAACCCTAGAAGAAGAGCAGATGTTGCAGTTCTTACTCTGAAACATCTGAATAGTCTTTGTTTTCTCTCAAGTCTTGAAGGAAAACTAAACAAATAGTTTAATAGTCACTGGACCAACAAGAGAAAGGCTGATTTCATGAACCATGTGGGGTTAGATTACTCATTTAGGTTGTGGAAGAGGCAATGCTTTGCCTGAACCACCTACAGTCATGCAGAACACAGAATTATCATTTGACTCTTCTACATCATAGATGACCACCTGGATTATCAGGAAAATTATCTAAAGTCTGTCTGCCTCATTTTCCTGAAAAAATTCCAACATGGGCGTGTTTTGAATGCGCTGGGCACAAAACTTTTTAAGGAGTGGATAACTCTGGTTATTTACAATTTTTCTGCATTTTTTTCCCCCACATTATTTAAAATTTTTTAATTTATCAGAAGTGAGAAAAGTTTGATTGTCAGAAAATGTGTTCTGAGCCCTAAACATACAACAAGAGAGCAAAAGACTATTTATCTCTGCCAATAAAATACCAGCATTTATAAAAGCTGAAATCAAAACAAAAAAACTAGTTTCGTAATAAAATAGACTTAAGCTAAACCCATAAGAAGCCTAATTTCTACTTATTTTTTATTTATTTATTATTTTTTAACCATTTTAGAGGGTAGGACTGAATGCAAGTTTTTATGCAAAATTATATGTAAAGCAGTACTCCACAAACATATCCAAAATGTATGCAAGTCAAGTCTTTGGTAAAAAATAATTACTACTTTCTATTTCTTTTCTTAGCACTGCACATTAAAGATCACAGCATGAAGGAAAACAAAGAAAACGCATCATGAAAAAAAAAATCACCACTAAAAAAATAGAAACTCTGGCCAAACTATCATGTACAATTATAAATACCACCAAAACTGTTAGTATTCTTAATGTATCCTTGCATTATATTCCAACGTGGGGTTAAATATCATTAGAAAACAGATGTTAACAACTACAAGACTTGCACTGTGTGGTTTTTTTGGTATATTGTTATTTTTACATGATAAAACCACTATTAATAGGACTGAAATAAGTCAGGCAGGTTTTGGTCACTTTTCTGGATTTAGTTTAGACAATCATGCATAGACAGAATAACCTGTCACTTATCTGTATGCTCAGTATGATCAGTATAACATCTATAGTGAAGCAACATCACAAACTAGTAAGCCAGCAAGGGGGAAAATCACCATCGATAGCACATGTCCACTGAATTATTTGGGCATTAATATTTTATTTTTTCTACATTACCTTTTAGTAGTTAGTACATTAAAATGCAAATATAATTTACTAATCTTTAAAAAGTACAAGGAATTAACTGGCAAAAAAAGACTCACAAGCAAACTAAGTGGAAAATTCTGCTTCACATTCAGTTAATATCAAAGGTAAATTGTCAACATGTTACTCTGAACAGGACTAGACTTCTAGAAAAGTTTAAAAGTGTTTCCACGCACTGGTAGCTTCAAGTAAGACAACAAATCAGCAATTGTCATGTTAAATAATAGGTACAAAGATTTATATTTTTTTTTTAGACTAATCTTATACTACTGTTCTGCAGTTATAGGAACAATGATAGAATGAATGTCAGGTGAGAAATATTCTGTCAACTAATTGTGTGATATTATATCTAGACTAGCTTTATTGACAGCCATAAGAGAGAATAATAGCCTATGAAGGAGGGAAGAAATAGAGGGCCATAGAAATAGAGGGTTTCACTGCTAGGTGGAACTTCAGATATTGCCACATTTTATTTCGACAGCGTGATCGGATTTTTAATCTAAAAATAAAGTGCAAATATCTGCACTAGCCTTGGCTCTCTGGTACTTGCTAAGGTAGATAGATACTCTTTGTCCTCCAGCAGACGTTGCTGAATCGCTAGCCTTTTTAGAGGATGGCATTATTTAGGTGTGCAGCCCACAGCTAACTGAAGTTCATTTTCTAAACTCCACAGACATTAAGTTTTGAAAAATAAGTAAGTTTGTCTGAGAGGCTCCTCATGGCAGCAGTACACAAGTTGTTGAGCTTAATGCACAGGTAACAGAGCTGTTCAATGGCCCTTCGGCCATTAAATATTCAGGAGGTCAAATTGCATGATCAGATGACTACTCAAGCCTTTAAGTACATAAAATAAATGAAACTCCCTGAAATAACAGCAGCTTGCTTGTTATATATTTTCTTTTTCATTTACAAGACCCTGAAGATGTTAAGATGCATCATCTTTCCTGGAACAAGACTAGATGTCACTGGTGGGGGAACTCAAATGAGGTCTGAGAATTCTGCAACTTTTTGCTGACTGTTTTAAGAGAAGAGTCAAAGGCATCTGCTACCTGTTATCTGCAGTAAAGTATGAAGAGATTTATGACATTAGCCTTATGAAAAATAATGACACACTTGCAAATCAATGATATGATTGTGCATAGTGCTGAGGCTCCTGGCCCAAGACCAAAAAAGCACTTTGTTATATATGAAGCCAAAGGTAGTTTGTCAGGCAAATAGTTACTAAAAGCTAGAGTTTCTTAAATTTTCTGACTTCTTGGCTAGATTCAAAGGTTTCATTCACTCTCAAGGAAGATTGTGTATTTATTGAGTTCAGCAGTAGATCTAGTAGGAAATTATCAGTAGGAATATTATTACACTTGAAAAGGCCAGGGTCACTGAAACCGAGACTGGATATTAGGGGCAAAGAAAAATTAAACCAAAAAAATCCTGTAAGAGCTCTAAACTGCGCACTGGAAATGAGGACTCCTGAAGTACCCTAGAGAAAGGAAAGAAAGAGTTTGGTTAACTAAATCATAACACCTTTTTCTTACAAAAGGACCTGTACACATTGAGGTGTTTCTCTCCAAAGAAAAGATAAATGTGAAAGAAAGGAAGGAGACAGACTTGGTTACTGACTAGTAAAGACCCTGTGGTCAGATCATTCCTACAACGTGTACATGCAAATTCAAGAGCCTCCTCCAAACTAAACAAATGTTGAGGAATTTTTCCAATTCAAGAATATCTGACAGGATTATTTCACTTCAAATTTTAACTGAATTAACTTCTGTTCAGTCAAATATATATGAATAAATTTTACACTATAACTTAAATCAGATAAACCTTTTCATTTTGTGCATGAGCAAAATTCAACGAGACTATATTTGTAACAACCTGTACTGAATGCCTGAACAGGAAGAAAACAAACAGCACTTTTTTCAGGATCTTTATGGTTCAGTATTTTCAACACTACTGCTCCAGTTCTTTAAGGAAGTAAACCCCGATTGCATACACTGTAATATTTAATCCCAAATTATGTCTGCTTCAGAAATGAACCAGAGTTAACACGTTTACTGTTTCACGTGAGCCGAAGCCGTGTCAGATGAGTTTTGTCCCTTCTGATTTCTACCTTTGACTGCAGAATTATTGCAAACTGCCTTGAGGCATACCTTTCCTTTTAATAACGTGCAGAAAACACAAACCTTCAAGTGTAATTATTGTTCAGTGTTACGCAGTAGAAGAGAAGTAGCATGTAGTTATTAAAATGTCAGACATTAAAACATGCACAAATTATAACAAACCTCATAAAATTCTGAGCACCAGCCAGAGTTTACAACTTCAGGATAAATTCCAGAAGATGGAAATATCTATATGTCAGAGCCCCGACTGACAACCATCTGCATGCATGAACATGCACACAAGACAACAATACCAAAGGAAATCAGGGAAGATGATATGTGATAAATGACAATGTACAACTCCAAGCATACCTCACAGCAGCCACAAAATGAAAAGGAAATTAGCTGTGGGCCTGGTAAGAAACCTGGCAAGATTAATCAAAACAACTTAAGCTGCTTTAGCAAGACATAAAAACAACCTGTTCTTCAGAGCTATTTGAACATTATCACAGAATCACAGTGCTGTCACAGTTGGAAAAGACCTATACGATCACCGTATAATGCCTTATGTTAAGATAAGGAAGGACATTCTTATCCAGAGCAGAGCTTTTGAACTCTGTGGACATTAAACATCACATATTATAAGCCTATATACATTATACATTTCAAAAAAGTCATTATACCATATAACCATATGTGTATTTATACACTATAAATGATGTTAAGAAGAAATTGAGAGAATACATGCAATAGCCATTATAAAAATATCTTATGCTACTTGATTTTCCAAAAAAATAAGGAATATTCTGGAAAAAAGGAACAATCAGAGATAAATCCTCAACACAGATAATCAACTGCGGCATCAGACAGCACGTTAGGAAAAACTTCCAGCTTTTACTCAAGTCCTTAGCTGCATATTTCTGAACTTGCTGTGCTCTATTTCTGACCCACCTTCCAGATCTTTATAGGAAGAGAGACCATCTCTTACCACTGGTACAGGAATTCATCGAACATTCAAGCAACTCAAATCACATCTACTAGCCAGGGAAACAGTCCATGATGGCCCTTGTGCCTCTTTTGCCATTGGATTCTTTTAAAGAACCCCAAAACAGGCTGACAATATTGAAAGTTTTAAAGGAAAACAATCTACAATTGTAAATGGGCTAAGGGAAAGTTTTAAATTTAAAATAAGATGTTTGGATCCAAACATTATTAGCACAGTTAGTATTACCAACTGAAGCTCATAAATGATGCATTGAAATAATTAAAAAGACCACTGAATCAAAATGAAAAAGTGATTAGTATCTCTATTTTTTTCTTAGTTTAACCACCACTCCTCTCAAAATTGAGTGAAAAGCAGTAACTGCCCACATAGCACCATTCATACTATGCCAAGTGGTTAGTGTGTGAACAATCCTTAGAGTCAACTGGGGTAGTGCCGAATAAATTATCATTATTCAGTATAAATAAAACTGACACGCTGCCTTAGGGGCAGTGACAGAAAGAATATTTTTCCAAAATCAAGTCAAACATTCAGTAATGAATTGACAGGCTAAAAACACATGTCTATGCATAAGACACCTAACCCTGTTGGCTTGTGTTATCCCCAAAGATAATGGCACTTGAACTTTGAACAAACTAGTCTCCCAAAAGGGAACAACAGTTAAAATCTGCTTTTAGATTTAGATTTCATCCATCTTAAACATTATATTTTGTTAATTATTTTCAGTAGACGTACATAATTAATTTTTTATATGTGTATCCACCTATTCATACCTTGTTTATAATCAAGATGTGAAATAATGAATATTCAAGAGTTCTAGTTCTTTCTCTGCTTCTTCGTATTTCAAGTTAATTGTAGTGCACTGTGCAGTACCTACAAATGTAAGTACTCTTATAAACATTTGAAATATTTATGACTGTGGGCTACACCTAATAAATAAATAAAAAAGTAATTTTCACTGTTTGCCCCAAATGTATCCATTTATTTTTATGCATGACTTAGAGTGTAGACTCTTCCTATAAAGAAAAATTGCAGCTTATGGAAAAATACAGATACATGCTGGCAAGATAGGACTGAAGCAAAAAAGATTTATGAAATTTAAGGATTAAAAACTAACAGTTTTGGCTTACCTGGAGGTATTCACATGCCTATTATCAGTAGGTTATATGGGAAGAGGTGTTTTATTCAATGTCCACTAGTTTATTAAGCTACCTCAAAACAGCAATAATTATAATTAGCTAGAAAGGAACTGTATGTTACAGAGGTCATGGAAGAGAGCCCTCTCCCAGTATCCAAGCAACTAGCAAGAAAGAAACCATATAGTTCAAGTCCTATCTGACTCCTCACCATTTTGTTGATAAACTTCATTAATAAAGGACCGGTTTTCTGTGTGCATTACCAGATTACCCAACACAACCCCCTGAACTTAAAGGTATTTTACAAATTGGTATACAGTAAACTATATTTTTGCTTTAAGGTTTTGCACCAATTTCTCTTTTTTTCAGTTTCTCAATGCATGGTAAGATGATCGTCATTCATTTTTCTAACTTTCATGTGTTGAATAATTGTGTGTTTACAACCATATGGAAGAAAAAATTACATATGTGGTTAGACATTCACTTTCAATAAAGCTGTCAGCCTGCCTTGCAAAGGTCACATCACTGATAGGAAATATCAGGCAGCAGAAGAAGTCATTGCATACATCAGTCATCTCATCCTAATGATGATACCAATTGTAATATGTCCATTTTATTATATTACTATTATTCATTTTTATTATGTGCTTTTAAGTTCAGTTGGCAGCCAGTCTGGTTTTCTTTTCCTTACCATGTTTCCACAGGGTAAGAAAAAGCAATCTGATTCTATCTCTACTCACTAGTTTTTTATTTCTTACCAGGGAGATCATATTCTGCATGTTATTGTCAGGGAACTGTCTTGTAAATGGGAAAATATGTGCATAAAGAGAGTAGATTCACACCAAGCCCAGAACATACAACTCGGTTTAGTTTAAGGCAAATCCCACAGCAGTACGAGGCACTGCGCCTAATCCAACACTCCTGGAAAAGATACAAAGGTGGAACATATCCCCAGTAACTGGGTTTTACCAAACCATATTCAACAAAACTACTACGCCTCTTTTACTACTGACCTCAATTATAGTTTCTCTGTTTTGCACATGGTCCACGTCCTTCAGCATTCAAAACCACTTACAGTGGAAGCCAGATCCAAAGCAAAAGCTTTCCAAGCACCAGCTTTTCTTCTTTCAGTCTGATAAAACACAGGTATTACTTTATAATCAAATAAGGATTTCCATATGTTCCACTGACTGCCCACATCCTTCGCTGGCAAAGAAAAGAATGTTTTCCCATCTCCATATTATGATTCCTTATTTAATTACACACTCACGCAAAACCCACAAACAATGCACACTTTGGTTTGCAAAGAGCTGATTTTCTGTGTGAATTATAATAAGGGGTAAGGAAAGAAAGTAGTCTAAATAGAAGTGAACACAATGCAGAGATTCAAGAAAAAAAGCTAACATTTTGTCTTTTCATTTCTATTTTAATACTGCGTTTCATGTAGGTAATGAAAGGACGTACAAAGTTGGTCTACTTCTAATCAGTGTAACATTCTGTTACTTTTGGAACTGCCATTTTAAGCTTATACAAGAAAACTCATGGAAAACAGTTTGTCTGTTTAGTAAAGACATGCCACTGATTCTATCATGTTTGGGATGCAAAATGTGTATATAAATATACATGTATTTTTATATAATATATCTAGACATACATACGCACATATATAAATTAAATATATTTAAATAAACTCTAAATGGACAACTGCAAGTGCCATTTTAATTAAGGAATGTGAAGACTCGTGCATCCATCAACTTATAATTGATTTAGTTTCCTGGCTTGTCTGTAGGAGTCATTTAAAGTGAAAACTGTCAAAGGAAGGATACCAGGCAAACTAGGTCACTTATTTAATCTAATAGGCAATTTCCTACAAATTACTAAATTAATAGGAAGATTAAACCTTTCTGGGAATAACATGAACCGTCTCCCCTCATTCTTCACATCTGGTGCCTGGCTTTGTCTATTTTTTCTTTAGGAGCATGTGAATGAGCAAAACTTACCAATAGTAACAGATTTCTACATAATTTACATGGGTTTTAATACATAACATTGATTGGTCTTACAATACTTTTTTCCTCTGGTGCATGAGCTCTTGTTAATTTTGTTTTGAAACAAAGTAACAACTTGCACAGTTTCCATATCAAATCCAAATAACATGGCATTTTTTTGGTGACTACCTTGTTTATAGCTTAGAATCTCAGTCCAAGGTAATGTAATTATAAATGCAAAGGGTCAGGACTTTGATCATTCTCTTAGAAAATGTGAAGAATTGACTCTTGTTGGTGTAAGATGCCAGACTCAATGGAACAGCAATGAGAAAAAGGACACTATTTCCTCACAAATGCAGCTTTTCGCATCACCCGGTGAGAACTAGGTACTGTTTGTCTTTTCTAAAAGCTTATTTGCCTTCACAGGACCAATATTGCCATCATGAACCATTACCATTCAAAACCTTCCTATCTCAAGTATTTAGACTGTTCTTTTTGCTGAAGAAGAAAGTAGGCTTTATTAACCCACCAAAAGCTATATGAGAAACAAAGTATTGTCGGGGCAGAGGGGAACACTTTATGATGGGTTCATAAATTTGGACATGAATGTTTTCGTGTTATTGTTCACGGGAACAAGAGGGAAGCAACTGCAGAGTCAACTTTTTTTTTTCAACAGCAACTAGGTACAGCGTAGCAAAGCAGAGGGGAAAAATATTCTGGAGCCATTAAGAGATGTAAAACCACCAATGGAATAAAATAGATTACATATTTGAGGATCACTTGTAATAATTACTCAGTACATGAAACAGCATAAAACAGGATAGGATCCAATGAGGATGAAGTAAATACTTAGTTATCTCTATTCACACTGAAGAACAGACTATTTGTGAAAGATGTATTTTGTTTCTTAAAAGTCTTTTATCACCACACTTTGAAATGAAATAGTTAACCCAGCTAAAAATGTCCATCAAGGCAAATTGATAGAGTCTGAAACCATTTCAATCTGAAAATATCAGAATAAGGAAGCTACCACACTTATTCAATCTTTGGGCCAAAGGTGTCATGAAACATAACAGCACGATATGTCCTCAGGTAGCCTGTGCTGTCATCCTGAACACTACATGACATGGAGCTGTCTTGTGGTATCAAACTTCACCCTACCCAATACAATTTACAATTTGTTTTCATCTGTCAGGTATTAAGAGACTAGAGTTAGAAGCTGTTCAATTCAAAGATTAAAACCAAATAAAGTAAAGCTTGTGGATGTGTTGTCACTTGCAAAGCTTGGAAGGATGCAGGTTTTAAAACCATTCAGGGCATGTTTCATGAGCAATTGTGCAAGTCCTTCCAAACTATCGTGCGACAATACTCTGGGAAGAAATCAGGGTGAAATTAATATTTTTTTTTCTATTATTAATCTGGCAGAGATGTAGGGCTAAACAGAAAAGAGACTTAAAACTTCTATGATTCCAGACAACCTTTCCCAATAAGTATCACGATTATTGTTAAAAATTTAGGGAATGCCACAGTAAGAGTAAGTATGTTGGGCCAGAGGTGCAGACATTCACAATGGCTCATTTTAGTTAGTTATAATAAGGTTGGGCTAGGACAGATAGAAGGGGTGTTTCATTGTGACTTTAGCATGAAGTTTCCCTAAAACAAACAAAAAAAATAAATAAAAGAATTGACTTAGTAGCACATGGCCAGGTTCTGCTAGTCACTAACAAGAGTCCTATCAGTATTTAGTTACATAATGCAATTAGGTTCAGAAGACACTTCATTCAACTTTGTTCACTAATATTTTATAACATTTACCAACTGACATTTAGTCCATTCACAAATGTCCAATTCTTCTGGACACTCAAATTTTGCTAAAGCAATTGTTCTCCTAATAGTCTGAAAAGACTTGACTAAACAGAACATCTGAGTTACAGTATTTACAAAAAGAATATGAAGCATTGAGAATTTTACTTGTGAAATACACACGTAACATGTGAGCTACATACTACAGTATAAAATAATTGTTCTAATACTGACTAATAAGAAGACTGACTGTTATTCATAGACAGGCAGAAAAGATTTCTTCTGTAAATTAAATTTCAAGGCTTTAGATTGCACTCCATGGGTGGATACATCCAAAATAAATACGAACAAGATCTGCTCGAGAATCAACTGAACCAAAGCCAACAGATAAAACAAATAAGGTTGCTATTGGGAATAGGGGGGAAGATAAATGCAAAGTCTGTTAAATCAAATCTGAATAAAAATCCATCTTAGAGAAGGTATCCAAATAGGAATCAAAACATATTTGATCCAGGGCAGATGTGGAGATGGAACATTTAAAATCAAAATCCAAAGTGAACTAATTCTTTACAACAACAATAACAACTTACTTACTATCTTTTGAATTTATTTTAAGCTAAATGAATACAAATATTTTATACTTTTGTAAATAGATGATTATTCTTCGCATATGGACAATTAATCCCAAATTTAAAAAAAAGACCTTTGGAAAACTTGAGAAAAATATTCGACATGTCAAAAATAAGACAAAATCCAAAATTTATACATATGCCAATATACAGTAGTTTAAACATTAACTAGGACTTATCATTCAGAGTTTAAAAATGAGAAATCACTGCTAATTATTTCACTGCACCTGAAATGAATCCAACAATGAACTGTATAAATGTGTTATGTAAAATAAAGCTATTTTGTTTACAATCTAACCAGTTTCATATTTACGTAGCTTGCTTAAGAGCTGTGACAGTTTTCAGTAATGCTGCAGTTGAAAAAACGCAGCGTTAGACTAATACCACTGGAATCACACAGTGACTTTTTAAATCTACCTCCACTGATGATTATCTTGATGGAATCAAGATGAGTTACTCGAATGTGGGCGTGATGCCTCATCTATGTATATAAGTCATTAGAACTGGATTGAGTGGTTGGACATTGAGACTGGGAAACAGTTAATTCAGCAAGAAATACTTATTTCATAAATGTACTGTTAAAAAACCTAAAAAAATCAAGATGGGATATTACAGAAGCAATGAAAAGGAACACATACATAGACTTTTGATGCTATGAGATTGTATTTACATCCAATAATGTTCCTTCCACATTTAGAGGGTTGAATGCACATACAAAAATTACTGATGCTCTTATCTGTGCTCATCACCTAACTCTAAACTGTAATTTCTAGTGTGACATTTTGATCACTATCACTCCTGTACAAGGCTCACCTGGCCTTATTATTAGAAAAGATGAATGAATAATCGACTTTTTAGTTTCCATTAGGAACCACCTGCCCTCCAGAATTTGCAGAAACAGATTTCTTATTTGAGAAGTATTCTGAACCACGTTATGTGTCCCATGGTAGCTCCACACAAGTTTTCTATTATTCTTATTGCTATTATTAAAAATGAATTAATCTTCTGCCCTTGGGGATGGCAGATCAGAATGGCTCTTACAAACCCTAGCAATGTAAGCTAGACTGGATTTAAAGGCTGGCAGCAAGAGGTTACTAGTAAAAGCAGAGAAACTCACCAAGAAAAAGAGACAGTTTGACTAGTTTAGTTGCTGCCATTCAAAGCCCAATGTACTAATGTAAATTGCCATTGGTTTCACTTAATACAGCAGCCTGGATTGTGATGGCTTTGATTCAGGATCACTGTCAAACTGAACAGCAGCAGCTGAAGTGGGTGCCACTCCCTGTGGCAATGACACCCATTTGTCTTGCACAGTAAAGTGCAAATGCAACCAGTTTAAAAGAACTTTTCCAAAGATCTACATACATGTACAAGGATGAGTAGGAGTGGGGAGAGAAGGGAAAAAAGGTCACCTATTTATTCCTTATTTAGGGTAAGATAGAGCTAGTGCAACAAGTGTGGGATCTGAGAGCTACATCTGGACTACTTTGCAGTACAGTAACTTAAGACTAAACATAATAATAATAAACACATCGTCACTGAAACAAAGAAGAACTTACCTTTAAAGATCTTGGCTCCCACATAAATGAATAATATACAATAAAATACTTCTGAAACCAGCTTGGCTTGCTCGCTTCTCCAGAGTACCTGGAAAATGCAAAACAGGAAGATGTTTCAGATGTTCTATCCTTCCATAGAAAATCTCTATCTGCCTATAATGAAGGCCACTGGAGTTGGTTTGCTTTTTTTCAATGGGGCATGCATGACACACAAAAGGAAGAAACACAAACACATCCTGAAAATGTATTTTGCTTGATGACAGCAATGGTTAGGACTGGTTGAAACAGTCATCCTCTACTACTCCCTTCTCTCTACTTCCTTCTGCCTAAGAAAATATCTTTTCATTCAGAAGATAGCACAAAGTAATAAATCATTGTTACTTTTCCTCAACTGTAACATCAATGGCAAATCTGAGGCCTGTTCAACTGTTTTTATTTCTCATTATTAATTATTGATGTCCACTTCTGGTTAGCTTTTAGGTGAGTTGTCTTGTATCATGAGCAAGGTCCAACAAAACCTGCCATGAAATATGGGAATGGAAGGATTTCTAGGCTAGGGATTAATCCAAACGATCATGTTTGAAGGACAAAATCAGTTATATGAGAGCTAATACCCATTATGCTGGTGGTTACTTACAGAAAGAGGAGATGAATGACTATGGTAGTGGAGTGACCATGAGGCAGCTGTGGAAACACATTATTGAACATCAAGTTAAATACAAAAAAAGATGTCCAGTCAAAATATCTAAAAATCTGCTTCCATTCCCCTAGGAATGTGCATTTGTATCAGTGAATTTCTTTGCAGTCGGTTACAATATTTTGCATGAAGATTGAACTTCTCTGCAAAGAGACCAGGAAAACTTGTTTTACACAGAAGCAAATATCTCCTAGCATGTTACCACAGAATATTTCTGTACTTACAATGCTGTGAAGAGAAACATATGTTTGTGAATTAGTTTCAGACATTTAAGGAACTACTGCATGAAGGAATTTGAGTTTAAAAAACAGTTAAAAGGAGGTAAGACTATAACACACATTCTTCAGCTCTCTTACACTGTCAGATTGGAAGGTTCCCTTTGAGTTCAGACTTACACAAGCCTCTGTCTAGATATCTTATGGGGCCTACATTAGTTCCTGACCTACTGCATACAAAGATCATCTGTTTTAAAGGTGTTAATAATATTTATCCTTGTAACAAGTGCTTAGAGAAAACTTCATTAGAGACAAATTTTAGGAGACATCCTTTATATAATAACAAAAACTTGCTCTTAAAATTCAAGCAGAATGCTATGAATACTGACAACCCAGGTTTTGTATCACTAAAAACGAAAATAAAAACAGCTAAGGGCATAATTATAGGAAATGCCTAAAATGTTCCTTAGAATTCCCCGCAATATTTTATAGAATGGCTTCTGCAAAGAAGGCAGTTTGAATATCATGACAACACAAAACTTCTGAGGGAGACAAACGATGAACAGGTACACTGACCAAAGTTGACAGTATCCACTGCACTCCCTTTAACCACAGAGCAAGTCCTCTCATCACAGAAGTCGATCAGGTCGGTCGAGCAGTATTTGCACTTGGTAAATCCACGCTGACTACTTCCAGCAGGAGTTCTTTGAGAGTTATGACATAAAAGCAGTATAGTGAAAGCTATAGATTTCATCTGTGGCTCTCTGTTTAGTCCACAGGATGCCACCATTTCATAGCTTTGTTCAGTGTTTCATATCATGGTACGGAGCATCAAATAAGACTTGTCTGAGAATGGCTCAAAAAATATTACAAAATGTTATGACTAATAAGATACAAAATAGAGATGTTAACCACCCAATGGAAAAACAGACCCTTAGTTTCAGATGTAATATAGAGAAAACAAGGATTCACAAAGCTGATAGAAGTTACCTCAAAACAAATGTAAAACAGGTACATTTGACTTGAAGTTATTGCAAGCAGACCAGGGAAGACAGCAAGTCTCTGCAATTCAGGATTTCCATTTCCCACCCTCTCCAAGAACTTCACATACTATCTACCATCCATAAAAACACATGGATTTTCATATAGATGGATGGTTATCGTGTACAAAAAGAATACAAAGTTCATAATTTATGAACTGTCAGTATCTAAGCTTTAAATTCTAATAAAATTACTTTTAGAAGGAATGAAGCCACATATCTGTAGTAGTTGTGGGGGGTTTTTTTAAATAATTTTTTTTTTAATGATAGTAAATCATTTAAATGAGACAAATACATTTAACAAACTGGACCCATTTTCTAGTACAACATCTGCTTAGCAACATTTTAATTTCAGTAACTTTAGTGATTGTAACACAGAGCTAATTAAAGAAAAAAACCCCCACAAATAATAAAAACCAGCAGGCTCTCAAGCTTGCTGTAAAAAAATAAAATTAAATTAAAAAACCTACACTAACTAATCCTGATTCCTTAATGGTTCAGTTGCCTCATATTTATTCTCAGCTGTCAAGGATATCCCAGATTGCTCTGACCTGGTTATCTCCACAATAATCCTTTGCATTTCCTTTTACTAAGACAAGGATAATGCCCAGCAGGATGCTTTAGGTTTTCTAGTAAATAACACTGTGGAACCTTAATATATTGCTTTAAGATCATTGACAAAAATGTAGTAACTTGCAATTCCCTATTTAATATTCTAACATTGCCTTCTTGTGGGGAGAAAAAAAAAAAGAGAGAAGAAAAAAAGATTTCTAGCATTAAAGCAAACATTGCTGTCACCTTTCTGAAGCAAATTGTTATTTGTCTTTACTTACATATATATCATTTCTCAATAATTGGACTGTCATTTGGGATTTTTATTAATGCATTGCTTTTAAGTCAGTCAATTAGTCTGAAAGCCATTTTATTTTAGAATGATCTACTTTCATTTTTATTGCCTTGCTCTCATCATTGAGAAATGCCCATAGTAGTGCAAGTATGAAGAGCTATAGTAAATATGCAAAGCTGGAGAAGTATTCAGTATTTTAATAGCCTGTTTTTAAGGGACAAAACCACCTGCCAAACAGAAGATCAGCTTTTATCAAAATGTTTACATTTTTGTTATAAATTATCGAAAAAAATTTGCACATAATTTGACTGCCAGAAATCATACATCAGCACACTCTAAGGAGATCATAGCTTAGCAGTCCCAGGAAATCTGGGAAATCTTTCATACAATAATCAGGGGTGCTCTGCATCACTGTGATTCACTGACCTCCAGGAAGGCACATCTGACGAACTAGGTTTAAATCTTGTCTTTTACATGAAAGCTAAGAGAGTCTGTATCTGCCAGCTACTCCAGGTCAGCAGTATAACTGGAGTTCTTTCACCCAATTACTTCATGAACACTAATGCTCATTTATCTAGTCCCTTTCAGCATCTGTCTTCCTGGAGAAATTCCTTTCCAAGCAGCGATTAGTTCAGAGAATCACTCTGGAAATGGTAAAGCATAAATCCTTTTGGTAAAGATATGACTGCAGCTTAGACAAGCGACAGAAGGGAGGGCCTTTGCAATATTGGTCAAATAACCTTTGTCAAACAGATTTTCCTCTGCCCACTATTACAGCATTCCCCACAAGAAAAAACAAGTTGGACAAGAAGAGGAGGGCACGCTTTAGAACCAGCACGTGAGAGTTCAGGTGCTTGCTTGCGTCAGTGAGGCACCTGTTGGGTTTAGCTCTCTGATAGCAAAACTCTTTGGCATTTTTTTTTTCTTTTCAAGACTTTCCAAACAGCATCACTCCACTGCAGATTTCATAACACCACGTGAAATCTACATATAAAAAAGCAGCATACAATATTAATCAAAACGCATTTACTACAGCAAAATGAAAACACGTTCTGTGCATTCAAGACTACAACCAAACTCAAGACAAGCAGAAAGTCTTTGGATTGCTTTTGGCACCTTGAACACATGAGAGCATCTCGATTATTTTTGAGTAGATAATTCGTTCAAGATGGAACGTGCTTCATAAAAGGCAGAAGAAAAAGAACAGAACAGCCCAATCAAAACTAAGGAGCATATTTTTTCAACCCAAAAGCTTTTATCGTACACCTGTGCTTCAATAAATGGCATCAGCAAAACAAACTTTGAATTTCTTACAAACATCTATTACTCATTCCTGAATTTTTATTTTCTATTTGAATGTATTTTAACCCTACACACACATCCAGCAGCAGTATAAACACCATCACCTTAATGGCTAAAAAGTAATCCAAAGAGCTGCTGACCTTTGGGGAGAGGCTGGCTGCAGTTCTCTCATGTCAGGATTTCAGACAGGGCTATGGGAATTGTGGAAGAACACCTTAAATATTTTATGAAATCACACGTTTAGCACTTTAACCCATAAGTAAGAATAAAGGTAAGATATAAAAAGACATCTATTAATAACAACATCTCCCTTCCAAAGATATCCAACACATCCTAATTAACTTTGATGATTTATTGACCTATTTTTATAGATGTAGTAATTGAGTGAACAAGTAAAGGCTGAGCTCAAGATCAGTGGCTCAAGGACACCAAGGACCCTGTAGTAGGGCACAGTGAAACACTCATCTCCTTACTCCCAGTTTATTTCTTTAAGCAGATTATCTTTTGAATATACAGCGTGAAGACAAGTCTTTCACTTCAGACACTTAATGAGTGTTTTGATATGAAATAAATACAAGATAAAGTATGGCTCTTACCACATTCCAAAAGTAAGGAATTGCCCAAGTCAGTGTTGTCACTTTCATACAAGCACTTCCAGCACAGGTATTTCTCCCTCTGTGGTATAACTGGCAATACTGAGGTACAAAGGACACGTGCTGCAAGATGAACAGAAGAAAAAAAAGGTGTGCATTGTATATTATATGCTACATGATAGTTTTCATTGCACAACTATATACATTAGATATATTGTTATATGTGTAAATTTATGTATTTATATAGAGATCTGCTGCATCAACAAGCATATCTGTGACAAGGTCCCATCAGATTTCAAATGATGCAGCAAAGAGTCTGTTCTAAATTATTCTATAAAACCACTGTAAATTAATTCAAGCTAGAAGGGTCATCCCACATGTATGAAAAATACAACTTTTTACTCTATTGCATCACAGGATAATTCAGGATTGTAAGGCGATGATTAAGTGACAAAAGGTTTCAATTAATTAATTGTGGGGTTTTTAAAGGTTCACAAGGGAAAGGGCAGGAGAGATTAATTGATTTATTATACAACAATGCTGCTACTGCTAATTAATTCTTCCATTAACATCTTATGAGAATGGGAGATATCCATCTCTTTTTCATTTTATTTCTTGTATTCATTCATAAAAGTAGTATTATCAATTTGTGTTTATGTTCCTCTATTCCCAAGAGTTACAAGAGCCTACTAGACCTGCTCTCCTTTCATCTCACTAGAAGTATGAAGATTATGAACAAAATGGAGCAATTTATTAAAAAATTGCTCCCTTTTTCTTTGAAAGGAAAACCTATTTCCAGTTACACAGGTATTGCCACTGATTTCAGTAAGGACTGAGATTTCTAGCAGGTGGGGTCTCTTTAATCCCCATTTCTGCTGTTTCTGACGTCCCTCCTATCTCCTGATCATAGATGTCATCTTTTTCAACTCACTAATTGACAGCATTGAACATGAAAATCAGATCGCTGATGTGTCAGAAACTGTTAACCAAAAGGATAGCCCTGAAGTGGAGAGAAAAAGAGCAAAGATAGCTCTAGGAATCTGTTTTCCATGTCCTGACAGACAAAGCAGAAAAAGACCTGTGTTGACTCACTTTTCCCATTGAGATGAACTTACCTCTTTCTCCCTGAATTCTCAGAGCTGTGACAGTGCCCCTGAAATAATTCTCACAATATAGTCTGTCATTGTTCTTCAGTGTCAGTCTCAATTGTTAATTATTTAGTTTTCACTATTAGTTAAGTTACCATTTTATAAATCCAGGCAAACGTAAGAAAGGTAAACTGCAATAAGAATTTTGAAGAATAATGAAAAAAGCATTTTTCAAATTGCAGATAATCTGATATCTCTCACAAAGGCCTAGAAAAATGAGATTCTTGTCTGTACTTGTGGACACTATCGTAACGACTGGAGCCCAAAGAATAGAAGTAATAGAAAGCTGTCAAAATAATGGCCGAGGTCAGTGTGATTACAGGAAAAACAACTTTAAATTGCTAGAAATAACAGTACAAATGCCCATTTCAAAATGGAAAGTGCAAAGTTATCAGCTTAGAAGAATGATCTTTGACTTCCTCGTAGAAAGAAAGGCTCAATCTTTACTTCAATAAAATAAAATTCTACTCTTCATTTTAAAATAATTGTCTTGAGCTGGAAGGATAATTTTCTAAACAGGTAAGATTTCTCCAATAAGCATCAAGATACATTTACACATTTGTTATTTACAAATACACATAAAAAGCCCAAACAAATACAAGAAATAAACTAGAAAACAAAACGCACACTCGGAAATGTATGTCTAGAATGTGAAATTACCAAACTCCATGGAAATTAAATACCTGTTGTTTTTACACGGTACATGGGATAATAAGAAACGTTATGGATAATTGTTAAAACAGGCTCCAGAGACAGAGAAAACAATGACTTCTTAAGCTCTCCTTTGGCTTGTTGTTGAAGCAAGAGCAAAAAAGAAGAAATGTTTTCAACAGGCTTATTGTTGCTTAAAATATTCTCACTGCCCCAAATATATGTATTTCATACACATATAAAACTCTTAAGTTTCATGTTTTCTCCCGGGATCACCTGGGAGAAAAAAGTTAATCTTTGCTGACTTCAAATACAAGAGCTTCCCAAGGTTTTCTTGGGTCAGCCTCAGAAGGAAAGCAGCATTCGCAAGGAAAAATACAAAAAGAACCACTTTTTTTCTTAAAAAAAACATTTCATAGAAGTTACTAAACATATCACTAGATGCAAGGATCCAAGCAACCAAGTCAATGGAAAATAAACCAAACCAGCTGGATAAGATTTAAGAAGCAGTTACTGAATTGTAAAGCTTTGGACCCCTTAGTAATTGTGGGGATTTCTGCAATTAAATTTGAAGCTTGCATAGTTTGCACTATTTCACTGTATCATCATTACAAAACAGGCAGGCACATCTTCAATAAGAAAGGGAAGTTACATTTTTCAAGAATTTACACCTCAACATGTTATTTCAGCTGTTTTCTTACTGATTATCACCTAGTTCATCTACTGAAGTGTTCGCAGAAATGTCTACAGAAACAAGCATGACATAAATCTTTTTCTGGTGAGAATATATACTAGAAATACATAATGATGAAAAACAAAACCTGGTGTTTATAGTGTCACTGAATTTAGTTACAGGAATATTGAAAGACAACCTGACTCAGTGACAGGTGATGTATCAATATATAGCTATCTTCTATTGTTACATGTATCCAATACCAAAATTATTAAGCATCAGTATTAGTGCAGTATTGCTTGCTTACACCACCAGCCTAAGCTTATATGCCCCTACACTGCTCTGCTGTTTCTATATCATCCCTGTTTCCTGTCCCTAAAACGGGCTGGGGCCATTTGCCCAGATAATCATCTCCAATGACAAAACAGGAATGGAAGTAGAGCTGGGCAATGCTCCTTTATTTTTCCCTCTTTGTCCTTGAATACACTAGTATAGAGAGCTAGTGTGAGAGAATGTGCATATGTAAGCATGAAGGGCTTTTTGGTTGCTTGAATCCTTCCCCTCTTCTACTATCACCAAGATTTTTCTCCCAGAAAATGAATGATGCAGTCTAAGTGAAAGATCATCCTTGACACTTAGTAGATCCCTAAAACAGCATCGTGGGCACAGTGGCTACATGATACCCATTTTCATAGCACTGATTTATGTGTAAAGACAATACAGAATCAAGTAGAAAAAAAATGTCTGAATACGGAGAAATTTCTCTCATTAGTATGTACTATAAATTCATAATGTAAAGTGAGACAATGAAACATACAGACAAATGTGTAGACACTGTTTCAGGGATAGAAAACATTCAGATGAGTCCTTAAACATATAATTGCATCTATGGATGTCCATCTCTCCTACATATCCATGGTAATCTTAAACTTCCTAATCCCTCAGGACAGTTGTTGGGCTTTTTCTGCTCCCTGCCTTCAGCATTCTTCTCTGTCCTACAAGGAAAAAGGCTATTCTAAGATGCTGATCACTTGCATTTCTCAGAAAATCAATCAGTAGTCTAGAAGAAATTAGATGACTATTCGTGGGCATAATATAAACAATTTTTTTACTGAATATGAAATCTCCTCTCTAGGGGTTTATCATCACATTTTCCCAAATGGTTGGAAAAACAAGAAAACCCTAAAGAATTGCTTGATCCATTCTGTTCAGCCAGAGTATCAGTAGGTGTATGTAGACTGATTTTATTTAGATTTGGCTCTGAAAGACACTTTTTATGATAGTCTAATACAAATGTTTTTACAAGAAGTATAATGTAGATAGCTTTCCTAAAAGAAGAAATCCTTCTACTTGCATATATTGAAGCTGATTGGCAATCTTCTGTCCCTAACATTAGCTATCAGGTTATAAAGACATACCCATTATTTACTTACAGTCCCATCCCTAACTCTCTTATGTATCTTTCTTATGTCTTACTCATCTTCTGAAGTGATGGTGGGAATATATACATGCATTTTTGTGCGTATGTGTACACTTTCTGAAATGCACTTAGACCCATGGCTCTTGTTACAGCATCCATCAGACCTCACTGTGGGTAACTGCATAAATATCTGTGTGTAAGTATTATAAATAAGTAGATATAAATCTATATAATGGGCCTATTGAGTATTTAATCTTCATTCTCCAAGTATTGCCATTAAAATAATGAAAAACTTCTTTGAGCTCTCCCACTTTAAGTGGTTATATTGCCTATCACTGTTAAACAAATACAAAATATGACTTTATTAACAGTGCACATCTGTGCTTGCATCTCAACACCGCAACTATTTGTCATCTTATTAGAAAATTTAGATTCTATTGTGCCCCAGCTTTTGACATAATGAATAACTGGATGGAGTTGCTTCATTCACATTTGATTCTTTGTTCCTATATAGTAGTAACTTCAATGCAAAATGAAATCAGTCATTCCCTTCTTGTCTGTCCCATCTTGGGCTCCTCCACAGCTTGAGCATCCAGTGGTAAGGTGTCATAAAATCAATGTGCTATTTAGTGCTTTGCTTTTTCTTTTTCTAGAGCAAGAACAACATTCCTCATCTAAACATCAGTTTTAGCACATAGCAGAAGAGACATTTCATATTTTAAACCACATCATTTTACAGTGGTCTTATGAGCAGTTACACTTGTGATACTCTTTTTGACTTACAAATATGTTGTTTAACTTTACAGGTTTTTACATAGAATCACTTAGATCTCTTCTTCCTCCTCTTCAAACTGAAGATTAAAAAGGATTTACTACACAAAGCTGTGATGAGTATATTCAAAAATTAGTAAAATATTCATTTAATTAGTCATTGATGCAATCTGAGCAAGCAAAATGGACTTCTCTTTTCTTAATGGATCTAGAGAGAGTTCATTTTGTCAAGCTGTTAATTAGATCTGAGGAGACAGGCAACTCATTAAAGCTTTTTATGTTCTAAATACTACATTTTTATAAAATGTTATTTACATATGTTGCTTTCACAATTAAATTCTAATGAAAGTACAATTTTAAATGGAAAACATTATTCAGAATTTATGTCTAACAAATATTAGGAGGAACTCTGTCTTGTTTTCTCTCTCTCAAGTTTCAGTCTTTATCCTTGAAGACTGTCTTTGAGAAGTTAATTAGTTTTGTCAGTAAATTGCCTCAAATTGGCTTACCAACTTTTTTTTTTTCAGTTTAATTTCAAGTCTCAGATTCTTCTGACTGAAATGGTGAGGAAAGGATGCACTAAAAGCTTAGAGCTAGCTGTGGGCATTTAAATACAATAAAATTAGAGCCAAGATTTCCAGAGTTTCTTTTAATGTGCGTATCTGAACAGCATTAAAGGATCAAAGCTCTGTCTATCATTCCATTCCATATCTTTTTTACACATTTAAGATTAAATACTCCATCATTCTCTGAATACACTAGGGAGCCACACTGCAGTTTTTTATTATTTCTAATATTAAGAGGTTTCTGAAGAACTTGTTGAGATACTAGATAAAATATAATAAAT
>WUAM01000107.1:6343202-6354982 GCA_024336885.1 Actenoides hombroni | reverse complement strand
GAATTGATAAAAATATTTATAAAATATGAAAATGAACACTATTATAGTCAATCGATATTAATCAGATAACAGTAGAATTATCATTGTATTACATCTGTTGCTAACAGAATTAATTTAACTGATTTTCAGCCAGCTACATTTGTTTCCTATCTTTCAAAAAGTTATATTCTTCACAGGTCTGTATGGGGGAATGATACAACTGAGCCAGTATGATCTTTGAGAAACTTTCACATGTACAAACGTTACAGTATATTTGATAAGTGAGGTCATTAGCAGTCACTGTTTCAAAGCCATTGATCTTTTGCACAAATACTTATCCTTACTGTGAATGATCTGTGTCTACTTTCTTTTCTAAAAAAGCAGTACTTTGCTAAAAAAATATTATTACTTTTTAAAAAATAATTATTTGACAGATTATATCCTGAGATAAACATAATAGATGCTTACCCTTGAAGATCAGTTAGAGATGGGCAAAATTTCACATTTTAAATACAAGCCTAACACAAGCCTGTGCAATGCAAATCAGAGGAAAAAATACCTGCTACTCATTTATATATATCTTAAGCATGATGCTTAAACAACCAAATCAAACAGTCCCCACCAAAAAAGAGGATTGATACACTTAAATAAAAGAAATTATGCAAATACAAACCTGTAGCAGACACATGATGAACTTCAAAGCCTGAAAGAAAACAAGATTCATGCAAGTAAACAGTGGATAAATCCTTCTGAAATTCTGAAGAACAGTCACATTCTACTTGAGAGCCACAGACTTATTCATAGATATATTTTCTTTTCTGTTAGCGTACAGTTGCTAAACAGTATTTCATTTTCTGTACTTTAAACATCTATATCCCATGATAAAGACAGCCATGAATTTCAAAGAATTTGTTTTCAAATGAGGTTTAAATAAAACAAAAACATTACAATTAGAAAATAAAATAATAAAATAAAATAAAAAATACTTGAAAGCCTCTTTCATAACGTCTTGGCATCCAGGGCTCTGTTTAGTTCACTTCTCAAGAGCTCATGGGTACCTAACTCATTTCAATGGGAATAGCCTTTCTGAATGCTCCAGTAGGGACCAGATGGCAAGTTATTTACAAATCCTTAACTGGAAATGACACAAGCATTAAAACCTATAGCAAGCTGAAAATACTTCAAGTTACACCAGAGCAAAAAATTATCCTAACTGTTTTCTGTTAATAACCGAGTCCCGGAGACAACTATTGAAAAACTGACACCCTTTCAGGTTAGTGACAGATTGATCACTTCCAAACAGTTACTCTGTCATTAAGTAATAACTTAAAAGCAAACGTTTTCCCTGATGGAAAATTTTCTTATGCTTATTCAGAAGTACAAAAAACAATGAGTTTTGCTGCATAAAAATTGCTCTTACCTGTGCTGCTTGCCACCTTTCAGGAACAACAGGAAAACCTATTGATTCCAGCACCCTTAGTTCAGGAATAAACCTGACTGACTAGTAAAGTCTAAATAAAGGATTGTTTTGTTCAGAACAGCCACAAGATGAAACAAACATTTGCTAGATTTAAGATGATTACTCTCCAGGTGTATTTTTCATTATGAAGCCGAAGATGCAAAGGAAATCTGAAGCATCTTAATCTGCTCCTCAAACTGATAATTACTTCAGATTAAATGTCTTCTGAGCCATGTATGAGTATTCTGATGAAGTTCCATGGCTATGAGACATTATATTATACTATACCAGCATGGAAGAATGAAGGTGACTTTGTTCAAGCTATGCAATATCTATATATATACATTTGTATAATAAAATCAGAGAAATGCAAAGGTCCTTGCTTTATGGTAAAGCATGCTTGCTTACTTTTTAAGTTCTGTTCTGTGTCACATACCAGTGAGCTGTCACTGAGAGATGTTTTCCTATTTCCCTCCATCCCATTCAGATCAGTTACCTACAAACTTAATAAGCTAACTAGATGTGTAGCATGAATCTGAAAATAATGAAGAGATGAAGCTGTTCAACAATAATTTCATACAAAATACAGATTGCTCAGAATTTGTCACCAAGGTCAACAATAACAAAAAGTATTGAACTGGAGAACTAGCCTCCTTAACTACAATTACTTCTGTCAGGAAAACAGAGAACAACAATGGCAAGTCTCCAATCCCCACTGTAACAGGTGAGAATGGAAGCAAGCTCTAGATAAAAGCTGAACAATAATGTTAAAATTCACCTAGACAACACCTCTTATCTGAAAGAGAGCACAAGTCAGGGCGAAGAGATTTTTCTCATGTTCCCTTCTTTGGGGTATATCCCTCCACAATATATTTCATCCAGAAAGTAACTTTTTGTTTTCAAATAGATACAGATGCCTCGAACTTTAATGAATGCAGATGCTATACATTGCCTCTAGCTGAACACTACAAAACTACTGTTAGCTTCATTTGCATTACCAACTACTCATTTGTTCCATATGTCCACATGGTATCCATGAAAGCTTTAAGGTCTTCAGTTTTCTGTCAGAGGCTGTAAAGATTAGCTATAATGTTTTTTTCTTTCTGCATAAAAAAAATCCATATGCAAATTCATGGTTTATTCAAATTCATAAAGCCAACTACAGAGCTTTTGCTGCCAGTAGTAGTGCAAGAGGAAATAAGGCCCTGTATGGATTTATTTATTTCTTTTACTGTCTGGCCTCAAATTGACATTCCTATCACCTCAATTTTTTTTTTCCACTATAAAAGCTGCTTTACACTATGAAGTGCAAAAGCAGATTCCTCTACTTCACTGCTGTTCGCAATTTTGCTAAAAGACCTTAAAAAAATACTGGGAGAACAAGAGTGTACAATCAAAAGGGGTAAGAAAAAACAAGCTAACAAACAGCTCTCAGCAGCCAACCACATCCCTTACTCTCCTTTAACATTATCTGAGCATTGTGACCTGAACGCAGGTTGGCACCTGATCTCCAAGAAATCAATGGCAAAACCAGTTTTATGAAACTAATAGACAAGGACAGAGGTTTCCAAGTGTGCAAGGATTACAAGTTACTTCTGATTAGGGAGACTGCAAGGAACAGACGGCACTTCAGAGCAAATGGCACCAAGCAAAGACTGAGGTTGAAAAAAACCCAAACAAAACAAAAGACAAAAAAAACCCTCAAACCCCACAAACAAACAAAAACAAAACACAAAAAAACCCAAACACCAAAATCCAAGCTGCTTCATAGAAGAAATCCAGCTTGACTTTCCAAAGAAGGATGAACTTTTAATCCAAAATATTAATATAAAACAACAGACTAATAGATAAATAATACTAATAAAAATACAAGCCCAAAATAAACATGGAGGATGCTTCTCTTTTCTGACAGGCAGATATTATTTAACTTTGCATTTTTTATAAGTATGCTATTTCCTGTTTTGGAAGCTGTAAGGATATTTTAAGGATGTAGGTGGTTGCAAGGAAAAGAAACATAATTAGTATTTGTTAGAATCTGACTTCTATGAATCTGGGCTAAACACCTACTTAATAGGCATGTAAAACTGCATATTTTCCAAGTAACAGGTACTTATATTTGTTTGGTTTTTTTTACATATGTATCTAAATGCTTATAATTATACCATTAGAAAAATCTCTTCATTTTTTGAAATCTAATAAAATTCTAGTTTCCACAGGCAATATATTTCATACTAGACAGGGCTAAAATGCACGTAATGGATTGTGAAACCCAGAGGCATCAGTTGAAAAGATCTTTGATGAGGCTAAACTATAAATAGAAAGAAGTTCCCTTTTATTTTACTTATTGTTTGTTTGGTTTTGTTTTTTATTTCTTTCAATAGCCCACAGTTTTGGGGACATGTTCAGATTCTGCTCTTCTGATAATATAAGCTGAAATTCACACCAGAAAATGGAGTAGACTCAAGTGGGAAAGCATCTTTTTAGGAACAAGCATCAAGTAAGTGAATAAAACAATCTTAAGTTTTGAAAACTTACTTCACTGAGCCAGCAAAGAAGAGTAATATAAAATTATGTTTACCATCATGTATACAAACTATTAAAAACCACTTCTGATAATTATTCCAAGTATGCAGTATAGTCCAAGACTCAAATACAGAAAAATATATAGGGCACTGAAACTTGGACAGAGTGGAATTGTCAACCTAGTTTTTATTTATCTTTATATAGATTTGGGGGTACATATGAACTGTTACAGTGGGGATATTCATTGTCACAGAAAAATCTGCCTTCTCAGCTTCCTCTACACTCTTCTCACTTTCAATTGTAGAACACGATTTTTGTGTTTCTAATATAATATTGTAGTGCAATTTCATAATACACTGAAATAATTCAACATTAAAACAATCTATCAAAAAAGAAACCTATAAAGTTATGAAAGAATCCTATTTTTAAAAGTCTAGTTGTCAAGGGGAGAGAAGAGATGTGCTTCCACCCTAGCAGCCGTGGTCAGATAGGGAAATGCTGCAAGGGTTCATCCTAGCTTGGAATATAAAGCAATTGGTTTTAACACTTCCAGAATGTTGCTATTATTGTTTTGACCAAAACAATTTGGCAAAATCTATTCAAATACCTCAATTGTTTTTTCTTCTCAGAAGTGGAAGTTTTAGTAAATATAAATAAAATACACATTTTTACAGGCTAAGCCAGGCTGCTTATTCCAGTTTAGACTCTCAAGCAGTACAGACTCCATTATAACACCTTAAAAAACATACAGCTTTAATAGAATGGTGTAAAAATAAAAATATTTCTACATAGAATTGGGAAGGGAAAGGTAAGTCACTAGAGATAAGGAAATACATGGAACCGAGTGTATTTCTATCATGCTATGAAAATACTGGAAAGAACTGAGAAAAGGAGTTTTCAAGAACAAACACAAAGGGAAGGAAGGTAAAACAATTCAGACGAAATATAAGCTTTTCTGTAGAGAGCAAGAAATTGTTTCATTTTCAGGCTCCACTTGAAGGTGCAAAACCAATCTTTCACTACAAGCGCACTTTTTTCTTTTTGCAAAAGAAAAAAAAACCCCAAGACTTAGACAAGACAGTTACGTAGTAGTTCAACGGGTATGAAAACGAGCCAGCTATTTAATTCATTTCACATTCAGAAGCTCCTGAAGTTTGAGAGCACATTTGGTCACATCTATATTTAAATTTGTTAGACTTAGTCATAATTTCTAAACATACTCTCCCGTAAGTCCTTTTTTTCTTGAAAGAAACATTTGCTGTAGAATAATGAATATGAATTATGCAAAGAAAAAATCTTTAAAGGAATTCTTCTTGCATATTTTAAGCCTGTTAAAAAGTTGAGTTTGAAAGACATTGTCACCCAGAGAGATTCATTTCTTTTTATAAGAAAAATCATCACAAAATTGTAGTAGAGAACATGTCAGTTAAGTTACTCTAGGCAGAGAAATTTGTGCCACAGCTATATTTTTATTCTTTTGAATTTTTCTATGTCTAGAAACCTTAACTATTCATACCGTAGAAAGTAAAAATATTTTTAATTCAGTGCCTTACCTCAACCTAAGTTAAGAACAAAATTAAATTGAGAAATCATTTTTCCTTCAACAAGTGAGTTTACTGACCCTTCTTTTTCTCCCCAAGCCCATAGTGCAAGCAAACAGATTTAGGGAGAAGTTATGCAAGCATATGAGTGTCTGAGTGACTCCGATATTTCTGATATTTCCTCTTATGTGACATGTGTCTGCTTTTGCTAGAGGGAGGTTCAGGGATAAGCTCCAATCATTTCAGTAACTGGTATTCATGCATGCTGGTTCAGATGGATTATTGTTAGTATGACAGGGTGCTAACATTAAATGTCAAATTAGCATGAAATATAAAGATGGCAATATGTTGAAATTTGTATACTACACATCGGAATGAAAAGACTACTCAAAATTGATCCTCAAGGGGTAATAATATGTAGCACTTAGCATAAAATTTTATTTCTTTCATGCGAGAAAACAATTTTACAAATGTAAACTAGAAAACTGCTACTGAGAAAGACTTACTATACAACAGGTATCACTGAACTTATCAGGAACTCAGTATCATGAACATGTAAGGAAAAATGCAGAACTTACCTGGCTATTCACCTTCTCCAATCTGTTTGCTAAATATGTGGCAAATACCAGTAAATACCAGTACTGGTAAACACCAGTGCAGAATAATCAATAACAGTAAATTAATCTCATGATCTACCAACAAAGTCTTTGTTGCATTAAAGCTTTTGTAGACCGAAGAGATACTGTGAGAAAAGTTTTCTGAAGGAATGTAAGAAGAGAATATGGTAGTTGCATTTATTTATTTTTTTATTATTGTTTTGAGATTTGCCCCTGAAGAGACTTAAGGTTTTTTTTCAAGACATCAATTGCTACAGATGGAAAAGGTTTTCCACAAAATATTTTTGCCAGGAAAAAAATCTGGATAAATGTTTCACAAAAAATAGAAGTGCTGAACTGGAAAGGCAGCTATTGAGTCACTATGAGTGGTCCAGGAATAGATTAGTAGCTCTGGCTACTAAATACTACACCGAAGTTCAAATTTCATAGATGGAAGCAAAGAATATCCCATGCTGGAGGCAAATATCATTATCATGAGGTTACTTAAGTGGGAGAGAGTAAGGCTTATTCTCTGACCCTACTACCAGCTATTCCAGGAAATTTCTATTTCACTGCCAATTAAAATTATATTTCTAAGATTAAAAAAATAATAATAATTTAAATCTAAAAAATCAGTCTGAAGGAAAAATATTTTCTCTCATTATAGAATATAATTTCGGTCATGGGTACAAAAGCAGATAAAAATGTGAAACTTAACTGCTCAAACACCAATGGCAACAAACCCATGAATTCTGTGAGCATCACTTTTTCCAAAAAGATTAGTTTTCCAGTTTGAGTAAATTATTGCAAAATTGCCTTCTGTCCTGAGCTGGACATACAGGCAGCTATATGCTGTAGCTAATCTATGGAAAGGTTTTGGTTTGTTCTCCCCATTTTAAAATGAGTTAGTGTTTTTATCATATACTACATCGTACATGTTATAAATCTGAAAAACTGCTGTTAGGTATTTCTTAACTGATGTCATTCAAATTGCAAAATAAACATTTGATAATTGACAAGAATGACATAAGGAAACATTTTTCATGTTGATTATTGTTTGTGGTTAATTTTACATACATGTTAAGAATTAAAAATATAATTTTTGATACTATAGATTAATCTGAAAGTATCATTTTCATTCGGTGTTCTCTTTCTTATAGTTTGCCTTGTTTAGATCATACTAAAATTAAATTGAGGGCTCTTTGTAGACGTAATCAGGCCTATTTTCACCAGCATCAGTCATGGCTTGTCATTACCAGTGAGGTCTCTGCTCAATATTAGTTTCTATGGAAACCACAACAGATATTACTGACATTAGCAAATTTTTTATTTTTATGCATGTGACTTTTGTTCTCATCACTCATTTTCTCTGTACAACTCTTTTGTTGTTTTATTTCTCACATTTTTCGAATGTGACAAGACACAGTAATAAGAGTCTGCATCATCTATTAAGATGTTATGGTTCTCGGAGGTCTGATCTACTGTGAAAATAACGGGTATATATGGGAAATGATTTCTCAGGAAAATATTTTGCTTTTGGATGTGGCATCAACAATAGGAAATATTACAACAGAAAGTTTAAGAAAACCAACTCGGGAGAGAACAGAGTCAAATCACGTTCTATGGTGCAATAAGCAAGATGTCAAGAACTACAAAAGATTTTAAGACACACAATTACAAGACAATATATAAAGAGAATCTAACTACTGATAGATCATATTGCTTGACTAATAGACGGTATTACCTTGCTGAAAATCTGACAGATTGCAGAAATATCAGAAAAGGTTGTTTAAATTCAATAAACCAGCTGCCAATTGAAATAGACTATGTTGGCTGTGTAATCAGTGAAGATGGCATGGTGCCAAATGCATCCAAAAAAAGCAAGCTTTTACATAAATGTCTACAGTAGAAAGCATAAAGCAACTGGAATAATTCCTAGGATTTTTCAAGTACTTAGCCAAATTCTTTCCAAGTCTTGTTTAAACTAAGTAGAAGTGCTGTTTCAACCTCTGAAGGCAGAAGTTCCAGAAGAAATGTCATACCTTTTTTTTATAACAGTACCGATTCTGAAGAATGCTGAAGTTAAAAAAATAAAAGCATAATAAATAAATCAGATTAGGCCTACTACACAGAAGTGTTGTTCACAGAAGTGCAGATCATGTCAGTTACTATTTGAAACGCAGACAATGAAACAAGTCTATGTGCCTTTGCCCCATCCTCCAAACAGGGTTTCTATATAGACTTACTCATTACTTACCTACTCATTGCTCAGGTAGGACATCCATAATTTATGGTAGACCTCAACCTGCCAAAAAAAAAAAAAAGAGAGAGAGGAAAAAAAAATTAGTAAACTTCCAATGAAACTGTAAGAAGAAAAGACATAGCACATCTGCACATTCTCATTCAATTTTCCAAACCAACCCCTGAAATTTCAAGAACTTATAGAAAAATCTCAAAGACTACTATAATTTTTGAAGTAGCTATTTTCTTACACATACATATAGCTGGGTACATACAGGGCTTGCACAGATGTTAATGAACAGACGGTGAAAAACAACTCCAGCTCTGGAAAAGACAATGGAAGCTCTGCCAGCTGTCTTGGCACAAGATTGGTACTTAAATTTATAGCTAGAGTCTTTAAGAGTTCTGTTAAGACATCCCTTATTAATTTGGTATATACTCAAAGGAATAAAGATAAATAATAGGAAGTTCACATTATGCAGACAGTGTAAAAGGAGGAAAAAATGTATTTCCCAAAGGTTCTAGGGAGGTTCTACTGCAGAAGTAAATCCGTGTTCAAGAAGTAGAAATAGTACACACAACCAATCTGAACAGTACCATTCCAGATAAAACAGACCAACCATATCAAATCAAATGATCAGTTCAACTGTTCATCACATCAGCGCTGCATCAGACACGATCCTCTGCAAAACAGTCAAAGGAGGCAAACAAAAAGAGTTAGTAATTCCAGTATGAAAGTGTGGCTGAAACCTTACTAACACTCTATATTGTTGAGGATTTTAGTAGACTTGAATGAAGAAAACATTTTCTTACCAATTCTCAGCAACACGTATTTTCAAGGTAAACACCAAGTCAAGCTTTTCCTAATCCACAACTTGAAAGAACTGGCACATTTAAGACAAGTTTTCATTGATACATTTATTTGTAACTTTTTGTTAAAACTTTAAGGAAGAAGAGAAAAGAGGTTTGTCGAAACCAGAGGGTTTTACTCCTTTGCTAAGCAAAACAAAATAATCCTTTCTTCAAGTATTTCCTACAAATCAATCTATACATTCTTGTGGTGTATAAAGTGCATACGTGTATAAACACACATATGTGTATGTGTGTTTATACACATCCTTCCCAAGTCTTCTTTGTAAATGACATACAGGATCAACATATGAGAACCACAACAGACTGAATAAATATATACACATAAACCTATCTTTTAATAAACTTTCCTATCTCTTAAGGGTCTTTATTTCACCTCAAAGCAATTTGATTTACTTGATATAAGTAAGCAAAATACAAGAAAAACTGTATTTATATTTCTATTCATATAAAAAACAATGAAATATTCAAGCAAATAAGCTGTTTTAAGACTCTGAATACCTACTGGTTGTGAGTTAGGCTGCCATTAAGACCTGGAAAATTCAGATGTCCAGAGCAAGATGGCTTCAGGAGATGCAATTGCTTACTGAGGTATACTTGTTCAAGCTATGGCAACATGTAAACAAACGAGACGATAACAGAACATATCTGATGAAAAACTTAAAAGTTTTTCTTTCTTAACTCTAATCTTCAAAAGCAAAGGTTACAAGCCCAGCAACTTTCACCCTGACTGAACAGACACAAATGCAATAGTTATGGCAGAGAGGATGTTAACATTTCCAGGAAGTCAGGATAGGGGGCTGCTTTTTTTATTTTTTAATAGCTGCCTCAGTTCAGCAAGGGGACAACTCACCTTTCATCACTCCATGAGAAAGAGAAGAATAAAAATTAATTTAGACAGACCATGAGCTTCTTGTAGTCTCCACAGTCATACCTCACATGTTACCCCTGCTGGTAATTAAGTTAGCTATTTCATCACACTGATTTACAAATAGTTTAAACAGCATCAGCTTTATTATTTTGATTGCACTCAACTTACCAGGAATGTTATATTAGAATTATTTTTCCTCTATTTATCCCAAACAATGTAAACTCTGAATTGGGCTGAGGAACTGTGTAGCTCTGCATCAAATGCTAGATTAGTTTTGAAGAATCTTCAGAATGAGTGTGTGCATGTGCACACATGTAGGTATACGTGTGTCTATTTAATGGAAGCTGCTTTTACATAATGAGATCCCAAACAATTTTCATAATACATCATGACCAGTACCAAAATGAACTCTTGCAGGAATTAGAAAGCACACTTGCACAGGTAAACAATTCTGCACTCTCCCTAAACGTATACAAATGGACAGAATTTGAATCATCAGCTAATTAGCTTTAGTTTGCATTAAACAAAGGAGAGTTAATGTACGTTTCCTACTGCCTCTTATTTATACTCCTTTAGTTGCCAGATTCAGTGAGTACACTATGAAAATGTTTACACCAAGAGTGTTGTATTAGGATAGACATAGCCTCCGGCACTGCTGCTCATTATGTTGATCTAAGTCATAGCTGCCTTAAGGATGGGTTGGAAAATCCATCTCGTTTGAAGTGCACAACCTGAGGTTATATTTAACGGGATTCGTTCTAATGCACTCTGCCTCCACGTAGCATTGGTTTTCTTGGGAGGTGGAGATTTTCACTAGAGGAAAATTAACGCTGAAGAGGAACAACAGGAGACTAAGACAACCTAGTCCAAGAGGAGGAAGGGCAGGCTAAACAACACATCAGGTGCTTTAGGAGAGATGCTTTCATGTCTTCACAAAGTAGGATTGTTGCATATATCTGTATTATCCAGAATTCAGCTTTGGATTGGATATGAGATCCAGCCTAGAATGATTAAGCAGTATTCTTTTAGGCAGCTTTCATTCATATTTTGAGCTACATTATTTTTCTACAAATGCACAAAATACTGCTCCACACATGTAAGATATGAAGACAGAATAAAAGTGTGTTGTCCCAAAGATATATCTATATGAAGTAAATTACTCAATAAAACCACCATACTTTTTTTTCTTTTCTTAATTATGTTGCTTTTCTGCTTCTATTCACAGTATTACCATGTTTCCTCTCCCATCTACTCTTTAATTCTAGTTACAGTCCATCTACTCTTAAATGTCTTTGAGGTCAATCCTTTCTCAAGCCTTTTTAAAAGAAATGCTTCCTTTCAGACCCTGCATGCATTTCTAGAAACGTTTTCACTATCTATGAACACTGTACCCTATCAGATGCATTCCAAGAAGAGTTAACCTTGGAGCAGGCTAGTATTAAAATCCATTAAAAATTGCTGATTTTAACAATAGTTGCAAAATGTATTTGCAAAAATTCTCAAGTCACCTCCACGAAGCCATCTATTATCATTGAGAAGTGTATTACAATCAAGTTTGCTTAGACTCTCTGAACACTCCACCCCCAACATACCCGTCTCCGTTATTTTTTTCCATGCTTTCAGTAACCCCGTTTCTTATATCTTTTACAATCTAATTTTTGGACATTTGGACCAGTACAAAGTTAATGCCAGATTTTTTT